>JAXCLS010014391.1:42014-54008 GCA_035584285.1 Agave angustifolia | reverse complement strand
GTCATACCAACATTGACATGAAATGTGGACACATGGCAGATTCTTTTAAAGACACGATATGTATGTTTGACACGTGTATCAGACACGTGCCAACACGACACGACACAGCTCTATGGTTACTCCACGTCTATGCTAAATAGTGGCGTTTAGTACCATTCCTTCGTGATAATTCATCATTACTTGTGATTATAAAATTGGAATTATATGTTATTTATAATTTTTATTATTGAATATGATCATTTTTTTGTATTATAATTTGATTAATATGTAGTACTTGTCATATATTTCTCATTTGTCGAGGGACTCTCTCAAAGAAGCAGGGAAAATGTCAAAATATATTTCAGTAATCAGGCAAGTGTGTCTTTCTTTTTGTATAGTTTTATTAAAATGATTTTATTTTGCTTATCAAAATTTAGTATAATTTGAGTTACATATTGGTTTTTTAATTGTTGAGAGGTACAATGACAGAAATTTGGCGGAGTCCGGAAGTATAAGTATTGTCTAAAATAGGTATGTCGTATTTTCCTTTACTAGTTTAGATGCATTTGTTTATGCCTGCACATGACGTGGTGTATTATATCTTTATGAAACATTCCGCAATGTCGATAACTGTCATGAGTCCTTTTAGGTGCTAACGACATGAGAATTACAAGTTCTCTTTCCAATGTAGTTCACGAATATGCAAAATCTTGTATTGAAGTGCCATGCTAATTAGCACGAAGAGGCCACATCAACGTGACACGTACGCGTGTCGGAGACGTGTCCAGCACTATATTAGTCAAGGATCACTCCCTGTTTGTGCTACATATGTAGACTTTAATATGATATGCTTGTTGGACATGTGTCCAACGTGACATCTCAATGATCACTTGATGTGAAACGTATTGCTCAATACCAAGATGATGTGAATTGTGTACCTGTGCAGAAAGAATAGATAAAATAACTAAAATAAAATGTTTCACCAACAAGAATGATCGTTGGTAGGAAAGCTTTAAAACAGTTAATATTAGCTATTTTATTTAAATGCAAGTACTAAATTCATATCAAAGTAAGAAGAATAACTGTATGCTATGGTAATTATAGGTAAAAGATCCTACTATTAAAAAAGAAGCTATTGGAACTACAAAACAACTCAGATTCGCACGCTGTCAAGTTTTATGGATAGAAGATCAATTTCGATGATAAATTGGAGATGTTTTATTTTGATTTGTAAATAAACACTTTGATGTAAAGAGTGTACCTTAGAAATTATGAACAAACCTTGTTTTCGATTGCTAGACGAATCTGAATTTGATTGGATTTGTGCGGCTATTGACTTGCTTGGAAACTTGTAATTGACTATTCCTTGCAAGGCAACTTGTGTGTTGACTTCTTTGCAAAAGCCTTGTGCAGAATTTTGTTGCTTGCTGGATTTGTTCATGCAGGGAATTTGGCACGTGGGAAGTGCCTCAAGAATACTAAGGTGCGTGGTTGTAGAATTGTGTTGGCCATGCGTGATCACGGTTTGAGCACGAGTTTGAAGGTATAGTGTCAATGATGATGAGTGGTTGTGGAGGAGAGGAGGTTCGTCGACGATGAAGAGAACTCAATGAAGATTTGAGAGGAAGAAATTTGATGTGGGAGGTAGAGAGAAGGGCATAGAGAGAATTATAGTAATCGATAAACCAATTAGAGCATTCATCACTAATCGGGGTTTGATAGGGTATCCCATCACTATTAGAAAGATGATTCAAGATCCATGACAAACTCATAATAAGAATAACAAATTTTCATTAATTTCTAGTATTCATTGTTCATCGAAAAAGTGAATGCATATAGGGCCTTTATATATGCTACAAAATAGTACTCTCTTACTTCTATTTGGATTACATAATTAAATTCCGAAAAGAAATCAAAAGCTTAAAAGAAAGAAAAATAAATGAAGAAAATCTATATGAAAAGAAAATCAGAAATTCTACTATAATTCTGATTACTAAAAATCAAAAATTAAGAAATAAAAACTAGTATTTCTAATATTACTAGAACGATTGGATCCATGTCGAGTTGGTGAGTCTTCTCCAGCGATGATAGATACACCAAGTTTTTATTCTGTTGTCCACATCATTCTCCCCATGTTGGAGAGAGCTCGACTCCTTGAGTCAGAAGTGATCTCATCTTGTTTCAATGTGTTGGGATCAATCTGTTGTAGTGTACTTTGATCTTTTCACGAGTCATCAGTTAGTGCTCTTCATTTCTATCAAATCAAATATCTGAGAACTCTGTAAATTATACCTGAATTTGTTCTTAATTATTATAGTTGTGTAGTACTCTTCTTCGCAAACTTAACAATTTTAGAAAATAAGTATCGGTTACAGTATATGTCCATAGTTTGTAGCCAATCTAGAAAAAATTCAGGATCCCTTAAATAACAGAATACTAAGGCACGTGGGAAGTGCCTTAAGAATATTGAGGTGCGTGGTTGTCGAATTGTGTTGGTCGTGTGTGATCACGGTTTGAGCACGAGTTTGAAGGCGTGGTGTCAATGATGATGAGTGGTTGTGAAGGAGAGGAGGTTCATCGACGACGAAGAGAACTTGGCAAAGATTTGAGAGGATGAAATTTGATGTGGGAGGTAGAGAGAATATAGAGAATTATAGTAATCGATAAACTAATTATGACAATCCACCACTATTCAGGATTTAATAGAGCATTCCACTATATTAGAAAGGGGATTCAAGATCATAGCAAACTCACAAAAAATAGCAAATTTTCATTGATTTCATGTAAATTATTGTTCATCGAAAAAGTGAATTCATGGGGGGCTTTATAGAGGCTACAAAATTATACTCTCCTACTTCTATTTGGATTACATAATCAAATTCCTAAAAGAAATAAAAAAATCTAAAAGAAGAAAAATACGTGAAAAGAAAATCAGAAATCCTATTATAATTCTGATTATTAAAAACTAAAAATTAAGAAATAAAAACTAGTAGTTTTAATACCACTAGAACTACTGGATCCATATCGAGTTGGCGCGTTTGCTCCAATGATGATAGATACACCAAGTTTTCGTTCCGTTGTCCGCATCATCACTCCTTATTCGTGCTCCATATATGGCTTCAAAAATGAAATTCATTTCTAATTTTCTCCTTTTCTAACGCTTATCCACATGCAAACTTATCATTAACATAGGGTGACACTAATAATTGTTAATATAAAGGTGCTAATTTATACTTTTTGAGAGGCTGCGTTGTGTTGATCATTGTCACAAGTTCTTTTTAGATACCTAGCGAGACGAGAATTTCAATTTCTCTTTTCAATTTTGCACGCGCCAATATGCGAAGATCTCCTTAAAACAAAGTGCCACACAATGTAGCACGGAGACGATCACACTAATGTAGACACGAAATATGGTCACGTGACATTCTTTACAATACACAGAACACGTGTCTGACATGCTTGTGAAACACGTGATTGTCAGTACACAAAACACATCATCACTCCTTGTTCGCGCTACATATATGGCTTCAAAAATGAAATTCATTTCTAATTTTCTCCTTTTCTAACGATCATCTACGTGCAACCTTATCATTAACATTAGGGTGACACGAATAATCGTTAATATAAAGGTGTTAATTAATATTTTTTGAGAGGCTCTGTGTTGTGTTGATCATTGTCATGAGTTCTTTTAGATACCTAACGAGACGAGAATTTCAAATTCTCTTTTCAATTTCGCACGCGCCAATATGCGAAAATCTTCTTAAGACAAAGTGCCACACAATGTAGCACGGAGACGATCACACTAACATAGACATGAAATATGTTCACGTGATATTCTTAACAATACATAGAACACGTGTCTGACATGCTTGTCAAACACGTGATTGACACGACACGGCTCAATGATTTCTCTGCGTCTGTGCTACATATGTGGCCTTGAATATTAAACCTTTGTGCAAAACAAACTCACTTCCAATTATCTTCTTTTCTCGTGCTCCCCTATGCACACAGTTTAACCATTTAAAAAAGTACTCTAATTAGTCATTAATGTCTTAGAATTGGCTTTCAACCTTAATAATGACTTAATTGGTACTCTTTATAAGGTCGTGTGTTGTGTCTCTCTCACGAGTTCTTTTTGGTACCAGACAAAAGGGAATTTCAAATTCTCATTTAGATTCCACACTCTAGTATGCAACAAATTCGATAAATCTAAATGTCGCGCTCTGTAGCATGAAGATAGTCATCAACAAGTTGAGATTGCTAACCTAAAGGTTCAATCAATCAAGTTTGATGATTTCTAACTCATGTAGTTAGAACTAATGATCTTGAAGTTATCTTAAGCATGCATAGGTCATTTATCAAGATACAGACTGCCCAAGATTATATTGTGAAGGTCAAGCTCAACCAATACTATTTGAAATATTTCTTGTTGAAGATTAAAGCTAAAGGAAGTTAGATTTTCATTTGGAGATATACCGAAGACTTCAATAATTTCAAGATAAAGAAGTTTATATGTTTGTAAGTCTAGAATTTGTGTTAAAGTTATAGTTTGTAAATTTAGTAGTTCAAGCTTGATACACACACGACTTTTAGTTTGATGGTGAAAGAGTTTTCAAATTGAAATTTATGCAAATATTTATTTTATCAAAAACAAGTTTCAAAACATTTTGATTTGAATCAATTTTAATCTTCATAAAATCTCAAAAATGAGTTTTAATATTTGAAATATGTAGTGGAGTTTATCCATACATATTAGAGCAATTATATCTCAAAAATTTATTTATGTTGGAAATCAGTTTTCACTGAAGAGCTTTCAATATTGATTTTATACAAAATGTTGGAAACTAATTTTCACTGAAGAGTTTTTGACAGCCCTCATAGAAACTGTCAAAAACAGATACTCAATGTGAACATTTATGTGTTTTTGAGCTGAGAACTTTCAACAGCTCTATATATGCTTTCGACAGTATTTTACAGAGAGCTCAGAAAAGCTCAAAACAGACTCACCTTTGACAGTAATAGCAGTGTTTTTCACTACTTGTCTACAAGAGCTTTCGACAGCTCATGTTTTTCCTTTTGACAACATTTGTTTAGAAAGTTTGGTCATCTCCGAGTGGCTCAAATTTTCGACAGCCACCTCTGACTGTCGACAGCTCTATGTTGACTGTCGATTGTGCTTTCGACAGCCAATGTAAATTTCCTTAAACAGAATTTTGGATTTAAAAAATATAGTTGTTTGTGATCGTTGACTGTCGACAACCCTCTACTAGCTTTCAACAGCTCATTTACTTTTTCTGCATGATTTTAGCAAGTGTTTATTATTCCTAATTAGATTTTTTCTATAAATCTAGATCATTTTGCAGAGTTTCAAAACAAGAGTTTGACAAGTTTTACAGAGTTTTTCAAGAGTTTCATAGAGCTTTACTACAAATTTTCTCAAGTTATCTACAAAAGTTTTAGTTTTTTTATTCCATTCTTTTCAATATCTCACATATACAAAGCTTGAGCCTCTAAATCTCCTATTATTGTTATAGGGCTTCTTCTTGGCAGAAGTTTCTCTGTGATTGGAATGGGATCACATTTGTTCTTTACTGATTCATTCTAAAGCTCAAGTGATGGAGGTTGTGAGAAAGTCGATCTTGTTGAATCACATTGTTGTAAGAGTTAAGGCTCCAAAAATGATCCAGGAAAGGATCTTGTTATAGTTGCAGCTCTAAGTGGTGATCTTGTGGGATCACGTTGTAAGCATATTTCGGTTTCACGAATTGGTTATAATGCTTACATCTCCACAGGAGTTGGAAACGGGGAATGAATTGAACCTCGAGAACAATCCTTTGTGTTTGCGAGTTTACTTATTCTCTACTCTTTATATCTTGCTTCATCTCTGTTTAGCATTTGCATTTACTCATAATTGCTTACTAATTATGATTGAGTTTGCTTATTGATAGTTGTTAATTGCTCACTTTTGAGATTTAGTGTGTTTGTTGCAAATAGATTTTTAATTTCCGCACAATAGATTAGCATCACCTATTCAACCCCTCCAGGTGATTTCTACATACCAATATTGAGATGAAATGTGGACACGTAGCAGATGTTTAAAAGGCACACGACACGTATGTTTGATCCGTGTGTCAGACAAGTGCAGACACGACACGACTCTATGGTTACTCCACGTCTTTGCTACATAGTGGTCTTTAGTACCATACCTTCGTGATAATTCATTATTACTTGTGATTACAAAATTGGAATTATTTGTTATTTATAATTTTTATTATTGAATATGATCATTTCTTTGTATTAGAATTTGATTAATGCATAGTACTTATCATATATTTATTATTTGTCGTGGGACACTTTCTCGAAGAAGCATGGAAAATGGACAAATATATTTAAGTAATCAAGAAATTCTCTTCTTTGTATAGTTTTATTAAAATAGGTTTATTTTGCTTATCAAAGTTTAGTATGATTAGACTTACATATTGTTTTTTTAATTGTTAAGGGGTACAATGGCAAAATTTTGGAGGGATCCAGATGTACAAGTATTATCGAAAACAGATACGTCATATTTTTCTTTCCTATTTTAGAAGTATTTGTTTATACCTCCACGCGACATGGTTTAGTGTATCTTTATGAGACACTCACAGTGTGATCATTGTCACCATCCCTTTTAGGTGCTAACGACACGAGAATTTCAAATTCTTTTTCCAATTTCGCACGTGAATATGTGAAATCTCATTGTATCAAATTGTCACGCTAATTAGCACGAAGAGGCTACACCAACACGACACGTGTGTTCTACACAAATCAGTCAATGATCACTCCCTATTGGTGCTAAATATGTAGCCTTTAATATTGCACGCGTGTCGGACACGTGTCCAACACGACATCTCAATGATCACTCCTTGTTCGTGCTACATCTGTGGCCTTCATTATTTTACATTCTTGCAAAAGAAGGCCATTTCTAATCTTCTCATTTTCTCATGCTTGTTCATGTGCATACTTATTTTTTCCATAGGGTGACATGAATAATCGTTAATATAAATAGCTAATTTGTACTTTTTAGAGGCTCTGTTTTGTGTTGATCATTATCACGAGTCCTTTTAGATACCTAACGACACGAGAATATCAAATTCTCTTTTCAATTTCGCACATGCCAATATGTGGAATCTCTTTAAATCAAAGTGGCACGCAATGTAGCACGGAGATGACCACTCGAACGTAGACACGAAATGGTGGTCCACATGGCATATTCTTAAGAATACACAACATGTGTGTCTGATAGGCTTGTCAGACACGTGTCTGACACAACACTACTCAACGATTTCTCTGTGCGTGCTACATATGTGGCCTTGAATATACCTTCATGCGAAACAAACTCACTTCCAGTTTTCTTCTTTTCTCGCGTTCCCTTACGTGCATTGTTTTACCATTTAAAAAAGGTGCCTTATCAGTCAATAATGTTTGAGAATTGGCTCTAAATCTTAATAATAATGACCTGACTGTTAATTTTTTATGAGGTCATGTGTTGTGTCTATCTTTTTCACGACTTCTTTTCGGTACCTGACATAACAAGAGTTTCAAATTCTCATTTTGATTACCCACACATCTTCACACTTTGTAGCACAAAGACATTCATACCAACATTGACATGAAATGTGGACGTGTGACAGATTCTTTAGAAGACGCACTGCATGTATGTTTTACACGTGTCGGACACGTGCCGACATGACACGACATGGCTCTATGGTTACTCTCCGTCTGTGCTACATGGTGGCCTTTAGTACAAATACCTTCGTGATAATTCATTATTAATTGTGATTATAAAATTGAAATTATATGTTATTTATAATTCTTATTATTGAATATTTTCATTTCTTTGTATTACAATTTGACTAATACATAGTACTTATCATATATTTGTCATTTGTCGCAGGACTCCTCAAAGAAGCATGTGAAATGGCCAAATATATTTTAATAATAAGGCAAGTTTGTTTTACTTGTATAGTTTTATTAAAATTGTTTTATTTTGCTTATCAAAACTTATTATAATTAGAGTTACATATAGATTTTTTAATTGTTGAGAGGTACAATGGCAAAATTTTGGAGTTCAGAAGTACAAGTGTTGTCTAAAACATGTATGTCATATTTTTCTTTCCTATTTTAGATGTATTTGTTTATGCCTATACATGACTTAGTGTAGTATATCTTAATGAGACACTCCGCATGTAGATTACTGTCACGAGCCCTTTTATGTGTTAATGACACGAGATTTCAAATTCTCTTTGCAATGTCGCACGCAAATATGTGAAATCTCGTTGTATCAAAGTGCCACGCTAATTAGCATGAAGTGGCCACCCCAAATGAAACACGTGTGTCTAACACGCAAGTCGGACGCGTGTCCGACACGATATCACTCAATGATCTCTCCCTGTTTGTGCTACATATGTAGCCTTCAGTATCGTAGCGTGTTGGACACATGTCCGACACGACATCTCAATGATCACTCATTCATGTTACATATGTGGCATTCAATATCATACCTTCTTGCAAAAGAGATTCATTTCTAATTTTCTTCTTTTCTCAAGCTCGTTCACTCGTAGACTTATCATTTAACACAGGGTGACACGAATAATCGTTAATATAAAGGAGCTAATTTGTACTTTTTGAGATGCTCTGTTTTGTGTTGATCATTGTCACGAATATTTCAAATTCTCTATCCAATTTTGCACGCACCAATAAGTCTTAAATCAAAGTGTCACGCATTGTAGCACGGAGACGACCACGCTAACGTAGACACGAAATGTGGTCACGTGGCATATTCTTAAGAATACACAAAACACGTGTGGAAATTTTGGTGAGGCTTTACACCTAGTGCATTAAAAATCATGCCTTGTCTTATAAGATGTTCTAATGTATTGTCTCATGTCATTGTTCTTTCTAAGACACTGATTCATTAGTTGCATGGTTTCAAATATCAGTTGATTCTGATATGAGTTTTGTGTACCCGATACGATATTAACTCTAAAATATCGGCCGATATCGGGGCCGATGTTGCCAAAACGACCGAAATCGCCAATATTGACGACTAATATTGTAGCGATTGATATTAAAAAATCATTGGCCGATACTGGTACTAATATCAAGATTTTGAACCATGATTAGTTGTTTGCTTTTCTTATTTTTGTCCTGCATATTCATATTAACTTCCTTTTTTTGCACTTGTTTGCAGACAGACATTCCTCTTGAGAACATTAAAATTTTCACGCTCTGCCACTTGTATTTGCTGCTTTACAGCCATGAGTGTACAGTATAGGTATATTAATTCTTACATTTCTTTTTTCATTCCCACCTACAGCCTTGCAGTATAAAGTTTATACTTTCAAATTTTGGGTCCTTATCTGCCAGGTGTATCTCTATTTTTCTTGCTACTCAGTCACCTAGATAACTCTCTTTTCACGCTCCATTAGAGATGTCTTCAGTTAAGGGTTTTCTTTTTTATGCTCCTTTTTACTATATCCTGACAGCACTACATGCTTAAATTTGTACGCTAGTAGCTACTTATACAGATACTTATGCATGAAGTGTATGCTTTCTATTAAAACACCTGGAATATATTAAGGTTTTTATGTATTAATAGTTGAGAAATTAGTTAAATCTTATTGGAAGGAGTGGTTTACCCACAACATTGTCTGCTCAAATGATCAGAAGGTGCATCTGTCTCGCAACCTTGGATCCATGTCGGCATCTAGGTTGCACACTGCTTGTGTACCCCTTATCCCCTGATAACCTTTGGCGTTGGTATAATTGTCCATAGTTCAGTAGTTGCTTATTAGGTATCATTACCTTATATCCTCTCACCCTTTCGTTCTTTATTCAAACGTGCAACAAGAGCTGTCATCACAGATGCAAGTCTTAAAATCGAATTAGAATGTCTCTAAGGTGCAGTCTACTCTTAGTTCTCCACAAAAGGCATTATCAGTGTACCTGTGGTGGGAGATTTCGCGACACGTGTCGTGATCCTGATGAAGATCAAAACCCGACCACGACGAGGTGGGGCACGTGTAATGATCCTGATGGAGATCGAAACCCGACCACTACAGTACCAATAAAAAAATGGTATTTAGATGGTGCAATATTGCCTATCATGTGGTAAGGAGAATTTATATGTTCTTTCTATTTTCCTGAAAATATGTGTTCTCCCTTTTTCATATCAATTTCTTTAGCTGTCAAGATAATACTTTACCTTTTTCCCGATTATTATTTTGGCATGCGGTAGGGGCTGAATGCAGGTATGTTCTCGGCTGTGGGTTTGTTTGTTGAAAACCTTTATTGTTTACTGGGTTTTGATCATCCAGAGGTTGGGGCTGAATGCCGGGGTGTTTATGCATGTGTGCATTTGTTTGTTGTAAACCTTTATTGTTTACTGGGTTTTAACCATCCAGTTACTCTCAGAATTTTTGTTTTGGTTAATCTCCAAAATTGTGATCCTTTTTTATTCTAATTATTCTGGTGATTTGGTACAATATTCTAGAGGAGACACTGGATAACTATTACTTCATGAAAGTTGACCTTGTCTCGAAAACAAAAATCCTTGGATCAGTAGTACAAAAAAGCTTCATATTGAAACTATTTTTCTTAATTCTGGATGTCTTCCTCTTCTGTTTTCTTACAATTATAATAGCCTTTTCTATGATCCCTGTAAAAGGCATTATGAGTGCACCAATAACAAACGGTATTTATATGGTGCAATTTTTTCCTGTCATGTAGTAAAGAGAAGTTATATTTTCTTTTTATTTTGCAGAAAGTATGTCTTCCTTTTCTTCATACGAGTTGCAGAAACCCTAGAAAAGAAATTGATTGATCATAAAGCTACAAGATATATATAGAAGATAAGGTGGGTATTTGGGTAACAACTCAATAAAACAATAACCCAATACTAATAACCTAAGTTAATACTCCCCCACAAACTGCAACATAGAGATCAAACATGTCCACCTTGTTACATAGATTAGAAAACACCTGAGGTGAGACAACTTTGGTAAGGAGATCAGCCAACTGCTTTGAAGACGGTGTGAATTGGAACGTAACTACCTTCTACGTCCAAGCATCTCTGACAAAAATGACAGTCAAAGTGAGACATGTTACTTTTTGCTCCTCTAAGTCACCAAATTTTCTCTAACAAAGGTGCAATATCTAGTAGTAGACTTTCTATTTCCTCGGTCACTAGCATATCCTGAATCTGAGTATCCAAAAATGCAAACATGCTCATATTTTCTATACACGAACACTTTCCTGGGATAACTCTTGATATAAGTCAGAACCTTTATCACAGCTAACAATGAGTCTCTTTGGGCTGATGCATGTATCTATTCAGTACCCGTACAACAAAAGTTATATCTGACCTAGTAACCGTGAGATATATCAACCTCCCAATCAATCTCCTATACCTTCCTAGATCATTAAGTGTATGACTGTCATCAAACCATAAATCCATATTGGCTTCCATTGGAGTGTTAGCAGGCTTGCATCCTAAAAGTCCTGCTTTTTCAAGAAGATCCAGAGTATACTTTTATTGAGAAAGAAGTACACTGTGTTTTTGATGTGCAACTTTAATTTCCAAAAAGTATTTTAGACATCTCATGTCCTTAGTCACAAAATGACGCTTAAGGTACTTCTTAGTCTCTAATAGCCCATCTGAATCATTACCAGTCAGCAAAATGTCATCAACATAAACAATCAGAACTACGATGCCAGACTTGTGCCCCGAACAAAGACAAAGTGATCTGAATGACACCAGTGAAAGTCAATACCAAAAATGATAAGGCTGAACTTCTCAAATCACGCCCTTGGGCTCTGCTTGAGTCCATATATGGCCTTCTTGATACGACAGACTTTGACTCCCCCTGAGCAACATAGCCTGGAGATTGTTCCATATAAACTTCCTTCTGAAGATCCCCATATAAGAAAGCATTTTTGACATCCAGTTGGAACAAGTTTCATGACAAGTTAAGATCG
>JAXCLS010014332.1:4666-14771 GCA_035584285.1 Agave angustifolia | reverse complement strand
ATCAAATATTTGTTCTTTACATTTTCTATTTTATGAACAGGTGCATTTGCACGTGCTCTAGGACTAGTACATACATAACATGTACACAGGCATAACCCGTGCACCTACATAAACTAACTTCTTAAAAATCTAACAACTCCATTAACTAATATTTTATCAAGATAATTATGTGAATAATATTTTCAACAACCATTTAGTTATGCATTAAATCTTTGGGGTATTACAACATTCATCCCTTGACGCAAAATCAGCCAAGGAGGAAGATGAAATAACACTTGCAAGTGTTCATTTCAACAAATTAACTTTTACCAAAAATTCTCTATATGTAATTTAAACGTGCACACTGTTCTATTTACACTTGTAACACCTCTTCTTTCGGACCCAACTAAAGTAATGAAGGCATTAAATTTGCTCCAGGCAAATAACTAATTTATATTCACTAAAATCAAATTCTATATTCTAAACTTAGTAGTTCTTTTTTTTAAAAAAATTCCATTATTTGATTTCAATGCCCCTTTATATTATACTTATTTTACATGTCCTTAATTAAATTAACCAAAAAAGAATCTAGAATTCAACCTCCAAAATATGGTATCCAACTTTATTGACTTTTTTGCATTGCTACTTGACAAATTCTTCTTTCTCCCCCCACCTTCATCATGAAATCAAAATGAGGTTCCATAACAAGTTCTCTACCCGTAACGTTTTTGTTCATCTTTGTCTGAAGACATTTTGCACCATAAATTACCAAGACATTTTCGCATATTCATTCTCTATATGGACATTTTGTGGATGTTGCATACAACACCATAAGTTGGACTAGAAGGTAACTCCTCATTGATTCTTCTGCAGCTAACAAGTTAGTAAATTATTTCATCCACAGGAGGTCCAAATTCAAACTATGTTGAGGTTGAACATGCAAAGTCCCGGGCTATCAAAGGAGCACCTTTGGATTCTCTGTTTGCTCAATTCTGTTTGCATGCAATGTGGTTTGGCAATTGTAATATTCGAGGTTTGTGTAGTCTCAGTTTTTTGTTTTTTTCCTGAACATTGGTTCTCATCTCCTTTAGTGCATGGGTTAATATTTTAAATCCCATAACATAGAGTTTAAATTAACCATGCTAATTATGTTTTCTTTCCCAATAATCAGCAATTGCTATGCTCTGGATTGAGTTTGTGCGAGAGGTTCGTTGGTGTTGGGAAGAGTCACAACCATTACCTAGAATGTCTACTGACTCTAGCATTGACCTTTCTGCTTGCCTTGTGCATCAAAAACTGCAAATGGTATTTTCAGATACTAGTTGATCTAGTTCAGTCTAGTTTATTGATGCACTTTATTTGTGTTTGTGGCATGTTGGGAGGAGTGAGAGGCATAGGTGAGTCTTTATGTTTTGTAATGTTACCTTTTGGCTTGTTGCCGTGGTGAATGACGTACATGCCTGTCTAATTTGAAACTGATGTCTTTACAGAATGCATTCACTGCATTTGTTCTGCTTTCTTACAAATAAATGGCTAGTCTTTTTTATTCTTCTGTTTAAGGTATTAATGCCATCATTCTTCTAAAGAAGGAGCAATTGTTGCATACAATCCAATAATAATTACAAGAATAATAGCAACAACAACAGTAATAATAGTAGTAACTGCAGCAGCAGCAGCAACAACAACAACAACAATAACAACAACAATACTAATAATAACAGCAAAAAAGAAAATTGATCGATTCTGTTATCCATGAGAAGCTTCCATCCAAGGTTTTAAATATTGCTATATACTGATACATACAACTGATACCGATATTGCCAATTTGAATGATACTGATATTGCCTATAAGAGTGAGACAAAGTGGCCGACATTTCCGATATTGTCAGAAACACAAATAAAGTGTTGTAACCTTGCTAGAAGCTTCTAATGGAAGACACTTACATGGTGGTAATAATGGTGATGGTTTTCACTTTTTGCTTTCTTGTAAGCTTGCTATATGCATTCGGAAGAAGGGCTTGTTAGACGACGACCTCCATAATAGCAACAAAAGCAAAGGCCAAATCCTTGATGAGAATGTGGTAAGTTTATCACTTTTGGGCCTTATACAGTTTTCATACAATCTATTCAGTAATTTGCTTATATGCAATAATTTCTATTTGATCTATTATGTAATTGAAGAATACTGACCAATCCATTGTCTTAATATGCAGGCTGAATTCCAGAAAGCAAATGATCACTCTCAGGATCCAATGAATGAAGAATCTTTGGATGATAAAAATGAAAGGTGAACCATGCAACCAAGATGCAAGATTCTATTTTCTTACTACTTGTGACATTACCTTGTATTAGTTGATGTTTGAAGCATCCAGACACTCTAACGACTTTGTTATTATTGTTGTTTACCACATTTGGCACTAATGACTACTGACTTTGACCATGTTAATCTTACTGCCTCTATCTCCCTATTTTGGAATATCTGAAATTTTCGTATTGGAAGATAAGCTACCCCTTGTTGAAAGTTCATCTTGCACTTGTTTGACACGTCTTTGCACTGACATGTGCAAGATACTTGGTGGATACTTGTGACAGATCCGTTTATGTCTGACCTTGAACCAGCTTGGAGATAATGGGATTTGGTCTGGATTGTGTTTGGTTTTATATTGTGGGCGGATGTAGAGTTTCTATGAAATTGCATTTACATGATTTCTTGTTATGAATCTGACATCATTGTTTATCCTGATTAATTATATATATTTGCATATAACATTATTTTATTCCTGTGTCCACAATGTATCCGTATCCTAGATTTCTTTAAGATTTTGCGGATCCACATGTCTGTGTCTGCCCATGTTCATGTCTATGAAACAGATTCTGTCGCATGATAAATTCCATAAATGACAGTGGGACACGTCACACGCTGCAAATTTGGAGATCTTGGCAAGCCATTCTGGGATTTCTGTGAACCTAGGGGCTGACGAGACTAGTAAATGTTAATTATTTGAGTCAATTTTCCTCGAATGTAAATAATTTCCTTCAATTATTTTAATTTTTGTAGCATATATACTGAAGTATAGATGGTATATAGAGCATGAATTGCAGCTATATTCTACAGCTTGCCTATCTTCCTAGGATCACACATGCTTATGTTTCTAAGTATCTGAATGTCTCAAGATTTTGTTTGATGCAGTTCTTCGAGATCAGATGGTCATCATGGCAAGGAAAATGTAAGTGGCATGGATCTCAAGTACACAACAGCTTCAGATCAACAAAAAGTGAATACTTTAAGGAGGGGATCAGCTTCTATTTTGGAATCTACCACACTTCTGCATTCATTTCAGAAGATGCATGCTCCATACACCCAGGTTGTAATTGGCCATCTTCATCCTCTCCTCTATATATAGTTCTTCCAGCTTCTTGGCATTGTGCACTGTACTCATCTGGTCCTCAACTTTTAGGAAGCACCACCTATGACTGAAGATATGCATGAAGAAAGACTGCGTGCAGTTGAAGCTTTAGGTGATGCATTTGTAAGTCTTAAACTTTTGAAATATACATAAGATGGAGTCTGTATACTTCATTGTGTTGTTGAGTGAGTTTGATCAAGGCACTTTTTTCAGGAGCAGCTTGCGCCACCATATCTATGCCAATTATGTTCTTGCTTGTGATTGTTTTCTGTTATAGACTAATTCTTGTTTCCTTTTCATTTATTGTCCTCCATTATTATTGAGACGGAAAAGTAACTTTCTTTGATGTAATTGCATCTCTTTCAAGCATCTATAGTTCTCATGTCATGAGTTTACCATTTTTCCAACGTGGTAAAATATTACTCATAATCTTTATTAGATTCTAAAATTCTTAGGAATTTACTGACTGTTTTGTCACTTGTAGGACCAGAAATTCATATCTCCTTTTTCAGCAATACCTCCACAATCCAAGAAAACACTCTCATAAAGATAAATTAAATTTCAGAAAATTGGGCTTTGTACTTGCTTGAACTATTAATTGTACATGTTGCACTTAATTTTCCACATGCAGCTTATCTCATTTTATTATGCAACAAGTAATATAGGAGAAAAAAAGACGATATAATATAAAAATATTACTCTCAACCCTGACCAAAACTTTAGAGTTTGTGTAGTGGCATATAGATTTCAATATGGACGGAGTTTCCTAGGTTCAAATTCCACCGGACTTGCATTTAGACAGCAGATAAAAAAGAAAATACTACTACGCAAATGTCCAGTTTTTGGCCCATGATAAGGGCACTTGACCTAAGGGGGCATGTTAGAGTATAAAAATATTACTTTTTAACCCTCACCGCAGCTTCAAAGTTTTAGAACTTTGTTATAGTGGCAGAGACTTCAATAAAGACATTCCATGATAGGATAATAGATTAGGTCTATGGTGGCAAAGCCAAAATTGCTAACAACAAATGTTTTATATGAGTTTATGATAGATTAGGATCTAGACACATATCGTCTATCAAGGATAGCACGGTTGAAAGGAGTGTGTGCCATAAGCCTGATAGAGAAGTTAGAAACAATGATCATGTACCTAGCAAATTATGTGGAATGATGCCAAAGATTGAAACATGGGGACATGGCCAGAGATATCATGCCTATAGTTCCCTATTACAATATAAGGTCTAGTATGAGAGGAAATTAGGAAGTGGGTGCTAATTTGCATATTCAAGTGCATGCTAGCAATACAGTTTCTATCCTCGATGTTAGAGGGGATCAACCAAAGCTGTCCTTAGCATCATGCTTCGCCTTTAAGATATGTGCTTCAAGTGCAAGGTAAAGTAAACTACATAGTTTGGTCATTCTCATGGACAATGGAGATAAGAAATGATCAAGTTCCAAGGGTTAAGGTTGAGTGGCCTGTGCAAGGTAAGCCATGGGCGAGGCAAGTGTGTTCATGGCCACAAGAGGTCCCAAATGTTTATGAAACTTGAAACTCTAGGAATGTCACAAAACAATGGCCATGGAATTGACTATGCAAGTTGGACAATGTGTCGTTCATTGTAAAGGAAACTTCAAACGTGCAACTAATATGTGTACCAAAATGTAACTATCTTCCACCTGGAACTTCAACTTGCAATTGATTATGCTCATGGATGGAAAAACATAAAACGACCGGAATAGAGACGCAAGCCTATTTAGTTCCTTGTTGAAATGGTGAAGGTATTTAACTATTCAAGTTCTTAAAGATGGTTCAAGGTTCAAAAATCCATACAACGCACACTTTTACCACGAGATCTCTTAAATTAGGAGCTGAGAAGGTTGAGAAATTTAATGTGTGGTCTTCATTTCGCCCTAGGTTGTTTGATTTTTTGTTCTCAAGAGTCCCAGCCCTCAAGTGCCGTATTGTTTATTATATGGGGTGTTTAGCTGGGAGTCTCATTTTGCATTATAGATATAGCTTTTATGTTGCGAACAATCTTGAGCTTGGTGAACGCTAAATTCCAAAGATGTTTGGGGTTTGGCAATTGAAATAAGGAGTGGACAGAATCGATCATCAGTACAGTCCTGTAAAAAAACTATTGTGTCGATCAATTTTTGGGCTCAACCTAAAGATCAAGTTTAGTTTTACATCTTCCTTTTTCAAATCTCCAAAAGTTTCAAAATATCATCCCCAAAAAATCTCTAAAATCCTTAAAATTCTAAATCTTTGTTAAAGATTTCAAAAGAAGAAAGTCAAACTTGAATTTAATCTGCTTCCTAATCACAAAATATTTTTTAAAAAGAATTTACAATTATCTCATCATCCTCTTTCTTGTCATTGCTCGCTAATGGGTTTTGGATGCCCAGCCCCTCACCCTCCATAACCATATCCTCCGATCCCTCGGCGGGTCAGATTGTCACTGCCCTCGTTTTGCGTTTAAGAGATCACGATCCACCTGATAATCTCTTCTCGAGCCTCGCGCACTGTCAACCACCACCATCGGTGGTCCGCGCGCCGGCCTTCACACCCTGCTCTCTCTGTTTTCTATTTGGGGATGAATCAGTCGAGCACTGGACTGGGAAAGGAGAGCACATGGTATGGGGGTGATGAAATTAGGTTAAAACGTTGGGATTGGGTTCACTGTGTTTAAAATGAATCCAAAACCCAAATTTAGGTTGGCACCCAATTTAGCTAACCCAAATTTGACTTGTCCAATTTGATTATTTAGAAATTTTTCTTTCATTCAGAAAAATTCGAACTTTTAAAGATGCACAAAAATTTGGGAATTGTTAAAATAAACTTGAAGAACGAAATTGTATACTATTGATGAAAGCTATGCTAAAAAATATATTGAATTGTACACCTATCATGTGAGATGCGAAATACTATTTAATAGAGAGAATAATTTCTAATTTAATGATTGATATTTATTGTTTATATTCTACCTTATTACGAAAAAAATTCAATTTTTATCCCATCTTTAACTATATTTATCTTTTATATACAACATCTTTATCATGAGTTTGTTACCAGACATCTACTATTGCTTATTTACTTTGATATTGTGAGTTGACAAATTTTTAATTGTTGATAGTATGAAGTTTAATCCAAAATAACTAATTGATTATAATATTCTTCTTACTAATGCATTGTTAGGAGAACTTTTGTTGTACGTATTTTAATATTTTTTATAAGGGTCTTGCTAACTAGTGTGCCCTTTGGGTAGTGGTTAACAAGCATTAAGAGCAAAAGTTACCCTTTTGGATATTCCTAATCTTACCTTCTAATAAATTGTCTTTTCTTATATACTACTTATTTTCTTCTGGTTTCAGGGCAACTATTACCCACCGGCTCATTTTTATTGCAGATAAT
This sequence comes from Agave angustifolia, assembly GCA_035584285.1. Classification (NCBI taxonomy): domain Eukaryota; kingdom Viridiplantae; phylum Streptophyta; class Magnoliopsida; order Asparagales; family Asparagaceae; genus Agave; species Agave angustifolia. Next base: position 7,973 of record JAXCLS010014332.1, on the reverse strand, counting down.
TTAAATAATCATTTATGTAATTAAATAAATAAGAACCTAATCAACTTCACATAAACATATAGCAACGCTTCTTGCTTCTTAAAAAGGGATAAATTAGTTGAGTAAAAAAAAGAATTAAATTGAAATTTAATCATGCAATCATTTTTACATCCCAGTTGATGGGGCTTGGTTAAGGGAAGGGAATTAATCAGTCTCCTGCACCCCATCGAGGTGTAAAACAAATGGTGTACCTAATTTTTGAGATGCATCATGATGCATCATTTCTCGCAGACATTTCAATTAATAAATAATGGTTTAAATTAAGTCCTTTGAAAGTTAAATAGTAGGTTATAGAAGAAATTCAAATATACTAGGTGCCTTGAAAACAACAAAAGATGAGTAGTATAAAAAGTAAAGCAATTTATTAGAAGGATAGATTTGGAATATGCAAAAGATGAGCTTTTGTTGCCTTGAAAAGTGGATAAACATTAAAAAGTAACTCAATTAATGTTTTTAATCAATACCCTAAGGACACTCGTTAGCAAGATCCCTTTAATAGAAAATAGATTGATCAACTTCTTTTATACTAATACATTATTATGAAAATTCAACTTTTTAATAACTATGTTATCTGAAATAAAAAATAATTGATCAAACAATTAGCATGGTGATAAGAATTTTGAAGAAAGCTTTTGTTATTAATAACTCTTAAAGAATTAACTTTTTTCAAAAATAATTCCTTTTGGAACCCCATTATGTTGGAAATTTTACAAATAATATTGCACTAATCAGAGCTAATAAAGAGGCATGCATATCCTTCTTCAAGATAATCAAAGCCTCCTATACGTACAGGGGATTAATCTAGCACTACCTCCGTAATTCTACTTATCTCGCACTCAATCTTGTTTCTCTTCGTTCTTCTATTGATAAGTGAAAATTAAGCACTTAAACATTTTTTCCTAGATGTCTAAAAATTAGAAAGAAAATTTAGAGGGAAGAAACATATTCTTCTTGTTTTTTTTTGAATTTGATGCTTGGAATATCCAGACACATCTCACAATATACTTGCTTAAACCATAAATTGTTAAGACAATTTATTGATCTCACTAAATTTTGTACTTCACTTATCTGTCTAGAGTTAAATAATTAATTAAATGAGAACTTTAGTTATTTTATTGAACATGTATCTTATTGAATGGAATTAATTAAAAAATCATTTCTATCATATAATACATACGCCATCATATTTTTATTATAATAACTTCTAAAGAAGTATTTTTTATAATAGCTCTTAATTTAATGATACTTTTATAAATAACTCTTAAGTTTGTAATATATATGTGTTTTAATTATGCAGTTCTTTGGAATTAAATAAATGTAAATACAAATATGTGTTTCAAATGTGATTCTTTTAGGGCATATACTACAATGGTCATAACTTGTGTCTAGTGCATTTATTTCATGGGCTTACTGTACCTCAGCCCGCGGGCTGAGAGAGTTTTCTCAGCCTGCGGGCGTGGCAACATCACCGCCCCACATCTGTAATAATTTTGGCGGGCAAAATCCTGTAAAATCCCGCCCAATTTAATGCCAGTCACCTCAACATTGTAATTTCCAAAAATACCCTCCCTCACAACTTTTTACCGACCTTGGTAGCAGTCCTCAGAAAAAGACTGCGACCTTGGTAGCAGACCTTGGTAGCAGTCCTCAGAAAAAGACTGCGACCTTGGTAGCAGTCCTCAGAAAAAGACTGCGACCATGGTAGCAGTCCTTAGAAAAGACTGTGGTAGCAGACCTTGGTAGCAGTCCTCAGAAAAAGACTGCGACCTTGGTAGCAGTCCTCAGAAAAAGACTGCGACCATGGTAGCAGTCCTCAGAAAAAGACTGCGACCGTGGTAGCAGTCCTTAGAAAAGACTGCGACCATGATAGCAGTTCTCATAAAAACACTGTGATTTAATCACAATCCTCATATAAAATTGCGACCATTGTACCAGCACCTCAAATTGTGATTGAAATTCAGCCCCGTTGCGTCAGCTGAGAGTCTCTCTCAGCTGGGCGACTGAGGTACATATTCCTTTTGTGTGTGTGTATATATATCAATTTCTATCAATTTTTTTCTTTCTTCATTTTATTTGATGAGAATGATTCTAAAGAAAAGAGGCCAAAAAGAAGGGGGGCCTCTTTTCCTCACATCACACAAAGTGGGTTCTCTGCTGATGATCATTTAAGTTCCCAAAGTTGGTTTGATTCTAGTGGTGGGTGGGTCACAATAGAATAGAGTGGCATTACTTTCCAGAGAGTGGGAGGGGTTATGAAATGTATGGGAACAGAGACTCGATGAGAAAGTAGAAGAGTAGTGATACTTAGATCAATGAATTTATGGACAGAGTAAACATGAGGAGGAGAGAAGGAGAAATTTTGCTCGTTTCTTTTTTTACACTTCGGCTGATTAGAATTCAGGGTTCATAGATTTGAGTCTAATTAGCATTACTCTGAAGAACTTTTTTTTAGATATAACATGTTAAAATCTTCTTTATTTTGGTATAAACCTCTCCAATCTTTAATATTTTTTTTTTTTACTATTGTGTTGTCAAACCATTAATAATAGCATGTTCAAAAAATTTAAAAAAATAATAGAAAAGTAATAAAATATTTGGCAACTTAGTTGATATGCTTTTACCAAAAGATCAGGATTTCTTTTATGAAAGATGCATGGACCGTTTATATCGATCAACAGAAGTCAACTAAATGTTTATTTTTAGTTTCGATTTAAAGCGAGTCTGAAAAATAATAAAAATAATCTAACAGTCTAAATTCACTCTTGACGACGGGCGCAGTATCAAATATTTTTTATATGGACGGTGGAACTTTGCCACCTCAATGTGAGGGTGATTCTCGTTCCCTCTCCATTTTGGAATGGGAGGTGATGGTGAAGATGGAGCTTTTAGTAGGGGAGAAGGCACTACTGGTTGACCGTAGGCTTTAACCATACGTGAGGCCACTTACGAGTGCTTGAGAGTGGGAAGAAACTTTTGAAGGCAATTTGAAGAATCGTTCTTTGATTTGTTTGTTCTTTTTTTTTTTTTTTCACTGTATTGCATCGATTGGATGCCACTTTTGAGCCACATTACATCATATTGAGTTTCTAGTGTTATATATTATATCAATTTAGCAATGCTCGTGCGATGGGCTGGGCCTAGGCATCCCTTATTTTGTTTATGGGCCTGTGGGCCTGAAATCTGAAACTATCAAAATCTCAAAATAAAATCCTTCGTTTCTTGTTTTTTTTTTTTTCCTTTTCACATTTTCTCGGCGTTGGATGTGAGA
>JAXCLS010014320.1:22493-42642 GCA_035584285.1 Agave angustifolia | reverse complement strand
ACCCCCATCACTCCTTTAACCTTTAAACCCACCGTACAACCAAACACCAAAAACAAACAAAAAAAATACAAAAAACAAAAAGGGAGAAAATACATCATAGGATTTATATTGTTGATTGCTATACTCATTGGAATTAAAAAACATGAATACACAGACATGCTATTCCGGGAAATTTCCAAGTTCCAGCTCTAGTGTAGCAAGACAAAAGAAAAGTACAGCTATGACGATAAAAGGCTTCACGTGCTCTATTACTGGGATAAAAGACTTCTAAAATGCTATGCTGCTGATACTATAGCATGCCACTACAATACTAGCACGAGAGTATTTTTCACTAATTTACTGTTAGATCTGTTGCTAATGGTACCTACAATTAATTACAGGTGAAAATCCTAACATAATATTTCATGAAACAAACAAACAAGAAGAGAATTCCCCTAAAACTCACTGGTAAATAACTCACTTATATCCAGAAGTTGAATGTGCAAGGATAAGATGTGATTTATTTTCAATGATTGGGCGTAATTGTCTTCGTTCTGCCTCCAATAGCAAATAATCACGGAATTGATCCTTCAACAGTAAAAATTTATACCTTTAAGAGATGTATCCATTAAAAAATAAATAAATAACTAAAGCACTTTACTGCATGATATCTGAAGCATTAAGATTCAAAATGATAAAAAAGAAACTCTGGAATCATCAATGCAGAACCAAACAGCACTGGCAGGTATGAAACTTTCTATGGACTCACAAAATTACCAAATGGCAGGACATGGAAAAATTAGACAGTATTGGCACTCTTTTGGATTGACCAAAAATATGTATTGCTTCTTCATTGTCATCATTATCATCTATTTTTTTTCATGATCAAAAGGGGCATATAGGCATGATGAGTGATGGAACCCACCGGAAACCACAGATGAGAAATTGGCAATAAGAGAAGCAGCTTCAGCATCTGTGGGCTCCACATTAATTATTACATCTACTCTTACTTCTGTCTGTTACTCAACCTCATGCATGAAATGGGATCAAAGGTTTTTCCTACCTGGTGCTGTTGGCATAAGCTCCAAAAATGGGTCCAGTCCCAACGACATAATTGGCCTTGTTGGAGTTTGTCAGCTGATTTTTTTTCCCATTCACTGTAAAATTTTGAATAACTTCCACGGAACAGATGTGCCTCAAAGTGCATGACAGTCAAGAAAGCCTCATGAAAGAACTAAGAGTCTTAAGACTTTACTACTAGCTTCCAAACTTAAAGTCAACCCTCCATAAGTTGGTGCCAAGTTCTATACATACAACTATGAGAAAGTGGAAGGACCACTGTAAACCACAACAGCCAGTTGGCAGATAGGCGGATATGGAGGCTAGCTTTTCTTGTAGCACAATTTAAGCCAAGATTTTAGGTGACGGTTTCACTTTCGGTCTGGCAATGCAATTTAAGCCTCAGTTTCAGTTTTTTAATAAAAGATGTAATTTCTCTCTTGTGATCCTAATAAAAAAAAATGATTTCCGAGGTGTTTTATGCCATAACTTAAGAAAAAAATATTAAAAATGAATGCTTGTGATAACATACAATATAAATTTAATGATTTTCGTGAATAAAAGTGTATAAGCATGCAGAATGGTATGCTGTGGAGTATAATTGCATTATATACAAATATGATACTTTGTAAGCCTAAATATAAAAGTTTAATTTTCAATCTTTTTTAATAAATCTTTTTATTTTTTTTTCTCATGTAAAGTCATAAACATAGGTGTCAATAAAATTTCTGTGGGGCTAGGTGCAAATTTTTCCTCATTATCATCGAAATTAAAATATAGAAACGAGGAGATACAAAGTTGTAATATTGAGCAGGACTTTTCAATGCACAAACTTCAGCAATTGTAACAAAGATATTATTGAAGATTCTCATTTATAATGTTAAGTATAAGCTAAATCGGTTTTCAATCTGAAAAGTAGAATCCATTTAACTTGATATTTAATTGCAACGAGCCTAAGTAAAATGAATTTGATCTGGAAACCATTCAATTATCTTTTGCAAACTCATTCTCACGCCCATTCTGCAAATAGCTAGTAAAGATGAAGATGAACCATGTAAACGATGAGAAACATCCATGAGATTTATATTAGCAAATTAACTTTTGTAAAACCTGGGCTCGCAATCACAAGACATCGAACAATCTTGAAGTCAATATGCTTCAGCAAAGCCTAAGACATGAACATTTTGTCAACCATCAAATTACTATAACAACGAATTTGATTTGAAGCTGACATCAGATAGGAAAAGGCCACGATCCAGTCAAACCTACCTGTAAAACATTCTCAAAAAACTTTTTTAAAGCCTGCATGAAAGGTCATTCAAGTTTTTAGATGAAATTAAACACCTCAAAAATTCTGTAAAATCTCTGGGCTTCCAAAAGGAGTATAAACTGAAACATACTGACTCATAACCAGCAATAGCGGGTCCATGCTTCCGCGGAATTGAAGTTTCTATGCGAGAGCGAGTTGCCGTTATACAGCTCAACAGAAGCACGCAATTAAATCAGAAAATATACCATTGGTAAATTCAAGTACGGCTAGTATCAAGAAGAAAGAAACAAGTGGCAAATTTCTTAACCCGAAATATAAATTTTATGAGTCAGAAATTTTCAATAAATACAGTGGTACACTCAAGTTCACGTGAGAGTTAACATGAAACAGGAACCCTTCACATAAATGACTTGCAATTTTTTGGCAATAAGTAAATAACCAATTTGGAAGTAGAAGATTAAACACAACTTCAAAGGATCATACCGGGATCTTACTAAGAGGTCCCTAAAAGGTTTTATAGATAAGAATAAGTCATTTTCTGTTATTATCATGCACTCATGAAAGTCAAGAAGTAAACCTTTTGCTGGCATTGCAAAAACAATTGTTGCTCGTATTGATCTTTTGTCATACAATTTAACTGAATTAGTTATGGATAACAAATTTTCTTCTCCAAGAGGCTCAAGTTAAATCACTGATTTGTCTCAAATAAAATTAAGTGTTCTCCTTAAGTGGTTTTGTCATGGTAAACCAATTACAAATTCCTTTGCTGTCAAACTACTGTGAGTGCTGATCCCTTGCAAATTGATGACACCTAGACACTGCAGGTGTACATTGACACAACATAGATGCTTCAGTGAAGGTTTCAGCAGTAACAAACAATTCTTGTGAACACCAAGATAAAAGCTCTAAAAGAAAATCACAATTCCTTGCTGGAAAATTCAGAAACTTGAACTAGAGGAAGATATTGGATCCAAGTGCTTAACTGCTTTTTTTGAGTATCGCTCTTAACTGAAAGCACACTTTTTATGATTTCATTAAGAGATAACCCCGTTCGCCAGATCAAGGAAAAAAAAATTATTTAAGAAACTCACATTTAATTGAGATAGACAGCTTGTCTTCTACAATCTCATGCAATGTCGCAAAGTTCTCCAACGCATAAAATCACACCGTCCTATTCCTCTGAGTCAAGGGCTACCCTCTTCTATTCTAGATCTGGGAACCTGAAAGTGGTGAAAGCGGGTTCCGTACCGGAGCTCTGGGAGAGAATTCCATACTTGAACAAAAAAATTGAGTTAAGGGATAAATCCGCGACCCCTGGATGCCGAAGGCGTCCTTGGGGCGATCTCGTAGTTCCCAAGGAGCCGTCGCGGGAAGCCCGAACTTTTCTTTATTCACAGGGCTCAATCGACTGATAAAAGAGGGATTTCATATTTTATTAAGCTCTGTATTTCCTCCTAGATAATGCATCTGCGCGTCAAAGAAGAGTAGCCCGCCCAGTAAATAAAGGCACTTGCATTTAGTCTCCAAATCAATAGACGGTATAGATTCACTTTCCGCCTTTCCTTATGTAGAGGAAAGGCTTACTTATCGAGCTTCCTACCACTGCTTTGATCACTGACGGGACGGAATCCGCGATTCGACTTGATCCACTAAGCCCGGGGTATTTTATGGCTTACCGACGGTTTTCCTTCGTAACCAGACGGAGATTTTGTTCCACTTTATGTGGGGCATACTTTCTCTTTGACTTCCTAGTGGGACTGCACGCGACGACTCTCATTTTTTTTTTTACGAAAGACCTTCTTATTGACGACCGCCTGGCCTCATTTATCGATCGAGGAAAGATGAGATCGTCGGGCATAACTACTCCCGTTTTCCTTCGTGGCGGGGCTTCGACAACTCACCCCTCTTCTAAAAGCCTTATTTATGTAGTACTGTCCCCTCACAGCTCAGCCCATTACCTTTTATTCCTGGCTCAGGCTAGTTTACTGCTCAAGGAAACTCGAGATGATTTTCGGAACCTTTCCTTCTCCCTCAGATGACAAGAAGGAGGATGATTGGCTTCGCAACTCTTCCTTTCCTTTGGATGATTGGCTACGCAACTGTCCCTTCTTTCACCGGAGTCAGGTCTTCCAATACCCGAAACAGCAAATGCGGAAGCGCAGCCAAGTACTGAAATAGGAGTTGGTTCACTTGCCCTTGATTGAGCCGATCAGTCCTTGTTGACCTTTTGAGGTGAAGGGGGAAGACCAATAGCGCTTTCTTCAGCACTCGTGGGAGAAAGGGCTCCCTTAGGGAAGAAGGGTTCTCGCTTTGGAGGTAGAACTCTCAGCGGGATACAAAATAGGGGGTACTGTGGTGCTCTAGAGAAGAGGGGTTCCCTGCCTTAGGGAAAGAAGGGTTTGGTCTTTCAGTTCCAGTACAGACAGTCCACTCAATGAAAGTGAATCTATTTGGTAGAGGATCCTCAGCGAGTTATCCCTGACATCAGTCTGCCTCTGCTCTACTTTTGTAATAGCCCTTCTTTACTGGATCAACCCGAATAGAAGCTCAACCCGAGTAAGTAACTCAATCAAGTAGTATAAAAAAGTCAAATTAAAAAAAGAGAATTTCCTGGACCACCAGCAATAAGCCTCGTCTAGTTCTGTTGATAAAGAAAAGGTGCCTTTACCATGTCAAATATCTCTGGTTGCCAATAGACGTTTTTTTTTGCTTTTTCTATCCCCCCGCTTTCCCCTCCGGGGGAGTCAGTCAGCAAGTTTTGCAATCAGGAGTGGTGAAGCCGAACCGGCTTGCTTTTTGCGGAGAAACTCTTTTAGGGAATTTCTAAAAACCTAAAAATCTGTCAACTCCACTTACTACTTTTTTTGTCCTCTCGTAAGCGGTCAAAGCAGCCAGAAGTCGCTTTTCTCTACCTGTGAGAGGCCAATAAAGATAGAAAGAATAAGGGTGAAAAAAAAAAGTAATTACTTCGTCGATTGATTAAGGAATCCCTCTAGACAAGTAGTCCAATTCGAAGAGGTAAAGGCATTCTCTTATTTCCTGGACCAAGTCCGCAGAAAGGAAGGTCTTAAATGAATCAGTGAGCCGAGCCAACGAAGCCTTACGCTTTGATTGACCTGACGAAAGAGGGAATCAAGCCAGACCTTTGGTCAACCCAATGAATAGTCCTTTGGATATACCGTCACCTTTGAACTTGTTTTGTTGTGATCTGCCTTTGAAAAAGAAAAAAAGGCTCGAATGGTACGATCCCTCCGTCACCCCAGAATGAAAGGGGCGATCTCGTAGTTCTTGGTCTGTGAAGATGCGTTGTTAGGTGCTCCATTTTCCTATTGAGGCCGAACCTAAACCTGTGCTCGAGAGATAGCTGTCCATACACTGAGAAGGGATGTATGGATTCTCGAGAAGAGAGGAGCCGACCGATTCTTTCTTGTTTTTCGGGGAGTTTGGGGATTCTGACGTTTCTGTGAGAAAAAGAAAGGAGTTCTTCTTGTACGAATAAAGTGATTCAATCACTATAAGCAAAGAATGAAGGAAGCAATCCCTTCCTTCGCCCTCCCTTTTCCTTGGAAGATGTATCTGATCGAGAATCCGCGCCAAGCAAGGCGTGTTCTGCCGCTGCGGACCGGGAAGAACTGACAGATTCAGGTCTGTCTTCCGAAGTACCTATTCCCGTATCCTAGAAAGAGGGTGAAAGCTGGGGATGTAGAGTACTTGCTTGCGTTTTCCACCTACGTTACCTGACGTGGGTAACCTCCGGAAGTCACCTCCCTTGGGTCGGTAGTCACCAGTTCTGATTCAAGGGATGACTTGATCGGACAACAAAGAATTGCAACTACAACCACTAGATCGTCGAAGGAACTTGTTAAATAAGAAGAATAGGAATAAGATTGGTCAGCGCGCTAATCAATTGGTGGGACACCACACCGGACAGCAAGTCACAAGGCAGTCTTCGACCTCTTAACGAGCATCAAAGAAGTGGGTCGCCGAGTGAACTCGGGACCCTCTCCTCGGATTCAAATCTCTTTATAAAAGAGGTTCCCTCGTTGGTGAAGGCTCTTCGGATCGCTAGGGCAGAGCATCTTTCTATGGTGTATGTGTCCTGCTCATCTGATCGGTTCTCTGCTGGGAGTGATGGCAAGCGAGCAGCGCGTGCCGGCTTATGCTGGAACATCAGAGACGGACCCTTTAGAAAGACTTCGATGACACGGATAAAGCAAAGCCTAGATTTCCAGGTAGAGATTCAAAATTTCTCATATTCGAGTTGACGAACGAAACGAAGAGACCATGTTCATAGGTTGGTTATAAGGCGTAGTGGGTGTGATTGCCCCCCTTTCTATAGGCCCTCTTTGAAAAATGTGAACTTGTCGAATCCTCTTCTTTCTCAGATCTGCGATCGAATGCTTATAGCTTGGGGATAGAGTAAGGTGATTCACATCCTATACTGGGCGGGAAGTATGTGAAGATCGAGAGCTTTCTCCAAAGTCTTCTGTGATTCAAAACCGGGAGAGAGTTGTTTCGACGGCTCCGAACGAAGGGAAGAAGTCTGTCCGGCTTAAAAGAGACTCGCAGATGGAGTGGACCCGTGTCCACCTTTTGGTTAACCAGAATATCCTTTCTCTGAGATTGCAGTTGATCGATTCGAACCTGCATCTCCTCCGGATCGATAGCCGGCATCGGAGGAAGGGGTGTGAGAGTTAGCGGTTTGATGCATTTTACTAGTGTAGTAAAGTGGAAGAGATCCCCTCAAATGTGAGGGTGGCTACAAGGCAGGAGCCGACGCTCTAAAGACGAGAGGCAATCCCGTCTGAAGGCAAGCAGCATGCAAAGAGTGTCAGGCCGAGCCGTAAGAGTAATGTAGTGGTAGCCGTAGTAGTGCCGGTTGGTAAGAGCAGCTTTAGAGATGTTTGCTATCAGGTAAGAAAGAGTCGCGTAAGCAAGCCTTGGTTCAAGCAGTCTCCGACGCTTGTTCTTCCAGCGGTAAGGAAGCGAGAAAGTAATCTTTCGCTCTCAGTCAGGACCGGGGAAAGGAGTCGAATGATACCATCCCTTCTGCTTTTAGGTAATAAGAAAGGTAGTCAGCAGCATATGTTTGAAGCATATGGCTTTCTTCAGTAAGGTCAGTTCGCGGTAACCATAGAAGAAGAATCCTTGTTTGAACTGGGAGTCTGTCGAGGCAGTAAGCGGGAACAGCCCTGTGTTTAGTAGTCCGATAGCCAAGCATAATAATCAACCTGCGGCCTTTTTTTTATCGAATAGGAGAGTCGAGAAAGGCTTATTGCACGATCCACCCGCGGAGCGGAAAAATGCTGCATAAGAGAGTAGGAGGCGGGCTCCTGCCCCGGAAGGAGGTGCACACCCATGACGGAACATATGCTGACGGCCTTTGGTGGGTAAAGAGAGAAGTCAATGGAGAAGTCAAAAGCCGTGTTCGCTTGGATTTCTTCGTACCATTCTGTCATCGATCACTGCTGGATCGGTTGGTGAGTCACCCAAAAGCGTCGAGAAAGGTCCAGAATATCTTTTTATATGATCAGCGGTCTCATTGTTGCTATGCCCTGCATCGTGTTCGTGTGTGTTTATTGAGCTTTCTTCACTTCAGCGCCATGCACTTTGCTTCGCTTTATAGAAGAGAGAGACCGTTGGGGCTTAAGGGGAGTGAAAAAGCAAGCGCAAGCGATAGAAAGTACCGTCCCTCGCGCGAACGCGCGAACTCCCCGAAATTGGTGAGATCATGAGATTCTTAGTTAAAGAAGGACCAACGACGATCCGGTACTAAAGGATAAGGATAAGAAGGAGTAGGAGGAGCTTTCATTGAAGTAGGGCTTCTTTGAAGATCGAGGCCGTAGGTAGGACAATTACGCCATTCGGAAAAAGTCTTCTACAGAGGGAAACCCTTTCCCGAGTAAGCGGAGAGGAAAGATCTCCAGAGATTCCGGTGTCATTCCATTCCAGTGGCTCGACCAGTAACCACTGGCGAAAACTCAAAAATCCATGGTTTCCCGGCCCATTTCGACCGACGTTCCGGAACCGGAAAAAAGAAGCGGTTTTTCGCACAGCTTGCTCATAGTGCAGGTCCCACTTGTATATCGTATTTGGCCGAAGAAGCATCGGACAGGTTGGAGTTCCTACCTTCGTCGGGACTCCATGGACCAAGATCTGCTTTAATTATATGGGCAATACCGATCTACTTTAGTAGATCATATGGATGTATAAAAAGCTTCTTATTTTGAGGAATTGGAAACATCTCTTTTCCATTTCCATTTACCCAGTTCATATCTTTGTTTCGTGTGTTCCCGGGAGGAATTCGATCTCTTCAATTTCGGGATACCACCTAAATAACTGCGGCCAAAAAGTTAAATAGGTCGGGAAGAAAGAGTCTGAGGTCGGGTCGGACGACATACATCATCGGTTGGTCCCACCACCACTAGAGATTGGACATCTATAGAATCTATCTTAAAAAAACAAAAAGAATCGGAACCGGCTGATAATGACGGAGTTCGTCACCACCTTTTTTAAAGGGAAGAGGGGGACTCTGCAAGAGATTTGTCACCCTGTCGATGATGAGCAATCTCCTGCTTCAGCTCAAAAACTATTGCAATGTTGTTCTGTTCTGAGTAAGTCTCTACCACGGAGTCCCATATCTCCTTAGCGGTATTTGCAAACAGTAGGCCATCGCGCGAGGGTAGGTTCCATAGAGTTGAGAAGCCAAGACATCACAAGAGGGTGTTCAGCTTCCCACTCTCCAACACTCGGATCTGTGTGTGGTGGCTCAACAATTGTGCCGGTAACATATCCCAACTTCTTCTTTCCCGCAAGATAAAGCTTCACAGCCCGTGACCATGGTAGGAAATTTATGCCATTTCACGTGATTGTTGTTATTTGGAGACCTGGGTTCTCCACCACGTTGGAAACCCTACTATTATCCTCCACCCCTTTCCGGACATATCAAGGGAAGTCGACGACATTTCATCCCCGGTACCCTATTGACTTTAACAAGCACAATTCCTTATGGCCTGACGACCTAGTTTAGTAAGGAAAGCAAAAGATAATGTTACGTAAAGCCCCAAAGCAGACGAGGAACTTCCATTACAGAAAGAACAGGACTGTACCGCCAGACGCCCTAAAAGCGCAAGAGAGAGAACCGTCCCCAATGTAATGCCCTCAAACGACGGGTCGATGTGAACCATGCCGTAGGGGCTCCATTTACAATCTACAGCATGGATCTGCGGGGTTGGTAGTCCGACGTCGGACGTGATATTTCATTGCCTTCTTTTTGCGCAACAACGCGCGAGACCTCCCTGTCATGGGTGTTGGTGTTTCTTTCCTCGTTCTTATCTCCGGATTCCTTCTATGCACCCTATCAATAAGTGGTTTAAATTCTCTGATCGATAGCCCTTTTCCATACAGGGGAAGACCAAGGTGGCGTACAGGTCCCTTAGCTTCTTTCATACTCAATGACCTGGAAATGAATCCATTGGATGAACCTGACTCCCGAAAATGGTATGGATGAATTGATCATTATATAGTCACTGGTGCTCGTTCAGCTGGGTTCTTATGCTTGTCATCTATCTAATGAGGACTCATCTTTGACTTAAATAGGAAGAATTGGCTTTCATCGGGGTGCCTTTTACGGGTAAGACCCCCTTCTTTTGCTCAGCAGCAGCCGTGCGCGTGTGGACTGCCCCAATCTCACGGGTCATTGTCTTTCTTTCCATCCGTCTTGCCCATCTCTGTCTTCAAACATAGGCCTATATCTTGGTCCGAATGGGACCAGTTCACCAAAAGCTTACGTCAGTATGATCATTATAGGATTCCCCTGGATCGGCAACTAGAACCGGTTCACGCCCATCTACTGCTGAAGTAGTCCATAAAAGATTGCTCAATGCTGTCACGACTGGTACATTCCACCCCCGTCGGCCTTCTTTATAATAGATATCATCTTCTTTGATCTCCTAATTATAGTGGTACGGTGGAAGAATCGTCGTATTGGCATCTCCAGCCTGAAGCCATGTAATGCGAGATTGATCTTTCCAGAAAAGTTCTTTCGACGTGCAATCACAAAGAGCATGGACAAGTATAGCACATAGAATGGGAAGCTTGCTCACAAATCCCCAATATATGCCAATCGCGGTTCCATCGTCCCAATATATAAATACGGAAGAAGGACTCATCCCGATTGACACACGCCGGATGATACACCTTCGGGCATCCCCTACGATCGCAGACGACGAGACCGTCACTGGAGGGTTACTTGCAATTATGCTTCTGCGGCGGGTGGCCGGATTCCTTTTCTATGGAACCCGGTGAAGCTTGGTCTTTTGTTTTTTTTGTTGCTGGTTATCCACTGTGAGGTCCAGTTGGTTGATTCCAGCGACAGGTTTGATCTTTCAGTTGGTGACAATTGCCATATCGAGTGTTGGGGTCAGTTGGAGCAGTTGGCGAGGAACAAACACGGACCGTCGGGTGGTTCTAGGTGATTTCAACTTCCTCAGATTCAGCCATGAGAAAATGTTCAGTGATCATGTCACTATTTCTGCTATGGACGAGTCCTCCTGCTGCCTTGATAGCATCGGGCTCTCCTTTCTTTCTTTTAAGCATTTACAACGCTTTAAGCCCAAAAGCACCTTGCTCCCCGGTCAGTCCCTGTTTGGTTGGCGGAGGTAGTCTCGGTGAAAAAGAAAAATGGAGACGATTGAACGACTGTACCGGCAGCGTGCCAGACGTCAGCCCTTATATGAAGCAGAAGTTGAACCCACGGATGCTCCCTTTATTTCGGCTGCTTACCCCACTGCTCTCTTGAACCAGTGCAACCATCTCTTTCACTGTCGGCTACCTAGCCTTATTCTTCCTGTCGAGTAGGCTTTGATTCCTCTTCCCCCTCTGCTTTGTCCCTTTCTTCTCTCCTTTTATAGCTTATTCCCTCGGGGGTGGCTTCTCTCTTTTCTTCCTTAAGACTCCTTTTGTGTCTGCTTTCTTTCCTATTGCTTGTGTTGTGCCAGTTGAAGGGGACGGTGCTATTCCAACTCCAGATAAATAGAAAGAGTAAGTAGAGGAGAATGATAGAGGGGAAAGGATGGTTGGTTGAACCGGGCGATAGCTCAGAGGCGGCTCATCCCGCTCAACCGCTTCCCGATCGAGAGCGAGAGAGTGTTTGCTCGGAGTCTATTCTCAGGACCCGCCGTTCCATATGACGGATGACGAGAGATATTCGTCTATTCAAACCCGTCTTTGGTACTGCTTGGGCAAACGCCCATACTATGTTCATGAAAAAGCCTCTTTCTGTGGAGAAAAGTTGGATTTTAAAGGCTCTTTTCTCATTTTTGCTCTTGACGACCTTCCAATTTTGAGACGCGCGCGATTGTCACCGGGTTCGTCACTCTGGACCCCGGTTCGTCGGAAGATCGCCCTCTTCTTCTTCGTCAATGGTCCCCGTCCCCGGGTTTCCCACTTGTTAAGGACCTTCTGACGCTCGGTCCCGGTTTTGATTAGACTACCCAACCTGAGGCTCAACTGGTGGACTCCGACGATCATCGGACTCCGGGAGAGTTCCGTCGGCAAACCGTTGTATATGGACGAGCTCCCGGTGTCGAGGTCGAGACTGACGTATGCAAGAGTTTGTGTTGAGATTGGTGTGGATGCGCCTCGCCCGGGGGTTGTTGACGTTTATGTCAATGGGAATTGTTACCAACAGGCCATCCAATACGAGTGGAGGCCTGACTCTTGTCCGGGGTGTAACTCGTTTGGTCATGACAAATCTCAAGGCCCGAAACTTGTTGCTCCGACCTTCCTGCCACGTCAGCCTCCGTCCGCGTCTTTGAAGAAATCCCTCGTATCCGCTAGACTTCGTAGTATGACCTCACTTAGTGAAATAGGATAGATACGGAGTGTTTCTTCCTTACTTAGCCAAATCTCGGCTCCTTTCCCCTCGTATAACCCACTTAAATCAATCTGGCCTTCGTCACTTTGTAAATCTCCTCCCGATGTCTTTCACTTTCTCCAATTACCTCTTTCTCCTCACATGCGACGAATGGACCGTCAGCCACGAGTTGTCCGGCCTAGACGCTGATAAGGCGAAGACAGCTGGGCCCTGTCGATCTCTGTTCTTGCGCGAAAGTCTCAGAAAGACCGTCGCTTTGCTTCCTTAATTAGATTGACTCGTCAAGTTAGAGATTAGATCGTAGACCGATGTCGGATTATTTTCCTTCACAGCATGGCAATCCCCTTCCTGTCACGCTGGACAACAAAGGGGCTGTCGGCTTATATATAGTTCCAATCGTCGAACTTTCCTCAGCTTCAATTCTGCTGTGACCACCAAAATGGAAAGACGTCGGATTCAATGTACTCTATAAGCTCGATGTCCTGATCATCTAAATTCAATGGAGGGAGGAGTCTGAAAGAGGGGATCGGACTGAGGAATTGAAAGTGAGGACGGCGGTTTTCAATAGACACCGAGTAAATAATCCGTTTGGGCGGTCTTGTAGTCGGCTCGGGGATTCGCGGTAGATTGTCTCAGGTAAAGGCTGAACTTCTTTCGTAGCAGGTCCACCAAGATCAGACGTCACGTGGCATGATACGAGGTCGACTTTCACGTGCCTTAGAGTACCAAGCAGTTATAAAAGAATTGATCAGTCTTCCGCCGCAATGCTCATTCTTTTTTCAGTCTAACCACTACTCAAGAGACCTAAGAAAGATTACTTTGAAAAAGTGAAGAGACCTAGCGCAGTCTAACGAACACAAAGTTCTTACCGAAGATCAGGAGCACTCGATCGTCAGGGGTTACGTCTTTTGTCTTCTCGTCTATTGGCCCTACAGGAGTGGAATACCTCTTTCTAAACAATAAAAGCCTCGGTCGTGCTTGAAGTTTCTGAATCTTCCATAAAAGTCGTTCAACGGAGGCTTTTTCTTGCTCAAGCTATTTTCAGCAAGTTTGAGACCTAGATCCGAATTCGTCATTAGAAGTGGTTTTGAGGGAAGGAAGGATTCCTTTTTGATGGGGACCTGTGGGGAGAGGTCGTCGGGCCGTTTTCAGTCGACAATACCCCAACTCAGACTGCAGCTCCCGGTGCTAATCATCTTGCCTCGTAGGTGAACCGTGAACGGAGCCAGCCCAAGGCAAGTCCACAGAGACAAAGCACCACATAGGGAGAATCATACCCTTTTTCGGCAATCAAAGCGTCAGCGTCAGCAGTTTTTTTTTTCAGCCAGACTTAATGGGAGATGCGAGCCGGGGTTATTTAGGCTACGGTGGACTTCCGTGAGATCGGGTGCACTTATAGGCTGAGGTGCACGCTAACCACATACATATATATATAGTCAACTTTGTGAGGCCCAGTTCGCGTTTTGATACGGCTCTTTCTTTCGACATTGGAAGCAGATTCAGATCTGGCTATTTGTCTTCGTGGGAAGGTTTCACGCAATTCAATCCATGCATGCTTTTCACTATAAAAATACGATTTGTTATTGTCTTTTTCGAGAACTTTGAAAAAAGTCCATTGATGTGAACGAGATGAGTGGCTTTGGTGCCATACTGATGCTCTATTCCAAGCGCTTCACTCTTATGCCTTCCATAAACGTCGGTATTAGCTTTCAATAAGTCTCTTTCTTTTTTCAAGCGGCTTGACACAGTAGTTCTTTTTCCTCCGTCAGGTCTGCCCCTTCTTTCGGTACTGGAGAAGAGTGTCATCCATAACGTCACTTTTTTTCCACGCTTCTTGTTGAAAGGAGGAGGTATAAGGCCAAAAAGACGGGGGTGACATAATCTGCCAGTTCTCATTCATTGGAGAATAGGATGTAAAATCGAATGGATGGGCTTAATATAACATATATCCCCATCACGCTCGAAAGTTATAAAAGCGACTTTTTATTTGCTTGACATTTAGGACCTCAAAGTAGCACTCCGCCGACAACTGAGTACCAGTTTTATTTACCACCAAAAGTAAGTATGTGAAATGACATTGAACTATTTATTTCATAACCTTTCTTTTTGATATTATCAGTGCCATGCTGTATGTCTATATCCCATGCACTTCATGCTACGCCCTTTTTCGCCACGACATTCGTCAGAGGGTAGACGAAGTGAAGCTCGAGTGATCAGTCGAGAGTGGACTATATTCAGCCAGAGTGATTAGTAAAGGTTGAGTTCCAACCATCTCGACCTATGAAAGAGTCAAGCCCTTTGCAGGTGATTGGAGCCCGACAAGCAATCTGTCGTGGTAAGGTAAGATGCATTACAAGCGGAAAATTAGGGCTTTCCAAACGAGCCTTTTCTCGTCTCCGGTAATTAGCAGACCTCAACGTTCTGGGCTTTTAGAAGGTTTTGGAGTTATGGGGCGGCCCTCCTTCTGGTTGTTGAAGGCCTTTTGCTGCTGGTCTATCCCGCCCGTCCCGGTTTCAGAAATATGCCATCCTTTCTCACTTCGATCGCCTCGGTACCGTTAACATTGGAAGAGAGTGGAAGAGCTTATTTTACACGAAACCAATCCGAAAAGAAAGAGGGCGGGGAAAGGAAAAGCCATCTTTCTTTTCGCTGTGTCGGGATCACCACACATCTGAATCGGAGTAGGGTCGAGAGATGGGTATTCCTGTCTTATAGGGAACAAGAAATTCGAAGCCTATATAACCCGCTACGCCCTTCATTCCTAACCCGCCTCATTTTGAAGAGATTTCTTCCCCGCGATCAGTACCAAAGGAAAATGTCTCTGAGAAAGTTTTTTTCTCGTGCCAGGGAGACGCCCTGCGAATCTTTTGTACAACCGGTTGGTGAGTCTTCTACTCCGGCTGATGAGAAGAGAGCACCCGTTTCGTCTCCTATTGGTAGCAAGTCTGCCACTCCTGAGAACGTCCCTGTTCAGTCCGGTTCTCAAGCCGGTACTCCTGTCGCTCAGTCGATTCCCGAGGTTGAAGAGAGAGACAGCTCCGCTTCCTCGTCTCTGAAATCCTCGAAAAGGATTGTTTTGGTCTGAGTCTCTTCCTTCTGCCCCTGTTGTACCTCTCCTTCCGGAGGCTGAGATCGTCGGCTGAGGCCAAGGAGCTTGCTACGCCCTTTGCGTGTTCTGTGTCGGTCAAGGATACCCCATTGGCAGTTGACGCCGAAGTTTTGAATGACTTTGAAGGTTGTTATTCTGTGCAACTGGGCCCTCTCTTTCCCAAGGATGAAAGCCGGTTCGAGCCTTACTCTATTGGCGAGTGTGGTCAGAGAATATGCATTCATGATGATCGGGTATAATATATTTAGAAATCATAATATAAAAATATATTTATATTATGATTTTTACCGGTTTTACTGGTGGTAAAAAACCGTCTTCTTTCCTTTTTTCAGAACGTCGTATCAAAGTCTGTTGAAAAAGGTGGACCGCATTGAGTTGAAAGTCGGTCCTCTGCAGAAAGAGAGGGACGATCTTAAAGGAGAGTTGAAAGGGGTGAAAGAGAAAGCCAAGGAAGCAAGAAAGTAAGACTTTCGTCGGGAGAAAATAGGAGCGTATAATGTACAACTTACGAATGAGAATTCCCGTTTGGTGGCTGAGGTGAAATCACTGAAGGAAGAGTCGGTCAAGCTTCAAAATAAGGTGGCAAAGTACAAAGGTAAATTCGACTCTTCGGAGGCTAACGTCGAGATTGAAATAAAGAGGGCCGACGATGCTGCTCGACGAGGCTGCCCCCTATCTTCAATTAGAAGAGTATGTCAAGGCAGAAAAGGAGAGGATGGAGATCAAAAGTCGTTTCGACCTGGATGCCACCCTTCGTTCTCCCAGTCGGGTGTATCGTGAGATCATTGACGATTTGCTGGGAGACTTTAGGGCACTGAAGGACCGGCTCGTGGACGAGGTCCAGGTGCCAAGGGAGCAGTTACCAGTGACTCCACCTCCTTCTGCCTTATCGGTTAGAGAGAATGAGGAGGAAGGCGAAGAAGTCGTGTCCCAGGTAGCTGAAGATGTCGCCCCCGGTGGGGTTCGTCGAAGTTGGGCAGGCGGGAGGGAAGGGAAGCCTTTCATGATGTTTTTCAAGCATTTTTATCGACTGTTCACATGGATTTCGAAAAGGTCGCGGTAGTCAAACATTCTTTGCTCAAGTGGAGAGTTGGGGCGAGGTGGGAGCCGTACCCTATGGAGAGCATAGGGCATTGTATTCGTTCATATCATGCAACGGACTACTGTATCGAACTCCTATGAGTTAATACGCCGGCCGCTGAAAGACTGACGCAACTCGGCCGGGTTGGTATTACCAGTCCTACCCTCCTTATCCTTAGCGGGGTCTACTTCCTTTGCGGTACCTACCTCTACTTCCTTGCCCGCGGCGGGGGAAGCATGCCGGGAGCAAAGACGATGGATCTTGTTTATTTAATTTAGTAGTTCGCTCAGTGGATCCTTCGTTGAAGCAGCGGCTTACTCATAACCACCTCGGCCATCACCGGAGGCATAGACAGTGGCTTTTCGAGCAGCAGAACCGGTAGAACTCCCATCTATGGCAGTACCAGCAGCGGTGGATCCCGCATATATACTTACCTGCATTATTAGATCAGGTCGAGGTCCGCAGAGGCGGGGCCAGAGGCTGGTACCACTTGGGGATATGGAAGCGCAGGCAGCAACGGGGATAGTGGCTTGGGACCCCGAGTGAGCCAGCAACATCAACGGTTAAAAAGATGTTATTACCTGTCGACAAATCCAGACACAGAAGTAGATCCTGTAGATTCTATTGATCCCGGTGATCCAGTCCCATAAGCGGGGAGTAGACCCCGCTTTAGAGCCAGCAGTTGGCCTATGTATCCGGGCGCAGTAACTTATATAGATATATATTTAAGTGAGAGAGCGGGTTGACCTGTCCGCGGTTGATGCACCGGGATGGAATTGGAGTAGTAGTAGTGGTCTCGTAGTAGGGGCCTCCGTAGCAGTAGGTACGGCTCGAGTCTCATTCTTCATAGCATATCCGGCTTACCTTCGCCGGGGATCCCTCTCTGTCCCGACGCCCCCTCCCGGGTATTATGCAGAGACAAGAGCCCGGGCGGCAGACACCGGGGCCTAAGCGCAAAAGGTTTCGATCTCCCAATCAACGATGATCTCGGCAGCGCAGTTATAAGCAAAAGCTCTTGTTCCGAGTCGCGGGATCCACCGCAAACTAAAAACAAAACGTTTTATTAAAGTGAAAAGCACAATCTTCATTTTCTTCCTACCACTTTGACTTTTCCTGACCATCACCCCATGATCGGAGAGGTGGATATCTGATCCGGCTCGGTCCAATAAACTCAGGACATCTTCTAGTGGCTCATCCAAAGGTGTGAAATCTCGGGTGGATATGTCTTTTGGCCCTCGGTTGTGTAATTCCTTTAGCTCAACAAACGTCGATTGAACCGGAAGCGTCGATTTATTTTCTTTCACTCCATCCCCAACTACATTTTCGTTTTTGTTAAAGCCTGCAGGTGAGACCGGTCTTACTCTCCGCAATGAAATTGTCCCTGTTCATGAGCCTAAAAAAGAAGACTATTCAATAGTCAACATCCCTGTTTAGAGCGAAACTCATCTCCTTAGAGTTCTCCGCTACTAGTCTATCTAGCTCTTAAAGCGTCAGGCGCTTTCCAGGCCTGTTATTTGGTTACTTGCTGCTGTATAAGAGTACTTTTTTTTTTAGCAGACATTTGAGTTTGAAGAGGCAGATTAGGGACCGGTAAAAGCAGGATTCCATCTAAATGAACAATGTTGAGCTGTATGTCCTTGTTTTATTCAAAATTGACAGGGGGGAGTGGTCATACCTCTTCCCATGTGAGTAGTTTATGAAGTAGAAGACCATAACCATACCATGCTTCCCCGACGATTTTTTTTAGAGGCCGGGGCGAGCCTGCGAATGAGAATTCGACTTTAAGCTGCAAGCAGCTCGCTTCGGACCGATCTGTGCCTTGATGATCTCAGGCCATGAATCAAAGATTCCTCCTGGCGGGCAGGGCCGTGCCGTGAACGTGAAGGAAACGGCAAAACGAGATTGCTTGCTCTCAGTCTCAGCCTCCTTATCAGAACAGAACGTTCCTTCCGCAACGCGACGGCCGATATGTTTCGTAGCAGCCAAGGCTCGCGTTGATCTCTCCGGTTCTTAGATTTTCTTTGTTCGGAGAAGAAAGACGATCCAAACAAAAAAACATCTTTGATTACGATTAAAAGGAACAATATAAAATAGCTTAACGAGAAGAGGCGGTCCACTTTCGGGTCATTTCTTGGTGAACATAATATGCCATAATCTCTTCGATCCCTACATTTATGTGCCAGAATACAGAGAGATTTTGTAGGGAAGTAGGTGACTTTGTTTTTTGAATAAAGGGGGTGGGAAAGCAGCTTTCATTCTTTGGAAAAGCCCGGTTCTCTTTGTCTTCGAGCTTTCATTCCTCAATCCACTTATTCGTTCTTTCATATACCTCCCCACCAATAGATAGAGACAAATGGGAATAACCGAACCACGTCTACAAAATGCCAGTACCAGGCAGCTGCTTCAAAGCCAACGTGATGCTCCTTGGTCAGATGACCAAGATATTGGCGAATACCACATATGATCAAGAAAAGAGTCCCTATAATCACATGAAAACCATGAAAGCCAGTTGCTAAGAAAAAGGTAGAACCATAAATACTATCCGAAATTGTGGAGGGTGCTTGGTAATATTCCATTCCTTGAAAGCCAGTGGATACTAGAGCCAGTGAAACGGTAGCTACTAAAGCGTAAACAGCTCGTTTTTCCTTCCCCGCGAGTATAGCATGATGAGCCCAAGTTACGGCAGCTCCGGATGAAGGGAGAATAGGGGTATTAAGAAAAGGGATTTCCCGAGGATCTAAAACCCCAATCCCTTTTGGGGGCCAAATACCTCCGATCTCTACCGTAGGTGCCAAAGAAGAATGAGAAGAAGCCCAAAAAAAAGCAAAAAGGAACATAACCTCCGAGACTATAAACAGAATAGAACCATATCGAGGTCCTAATTGTACAGCTTTTGTATGATATCCTTCCAAGGTGGATTCACGTAGAACATCGCGCCACCATACGAACATGGTATATAGGAGAAATATGAGGCCCAAACTGAGAAGTGTTGCACCCCCTTGAAATGGGTGCATGTACATCACACCTCCTACGGTGGTTGCCAAAGCTCCGAGTGAACCCGAAATAGGCCATGGACTTGGATCTACCAAATGATAAGAATGCCTCTGAGATTCAATCATAAACCACTTTGCCCCGGTTGTATGTAAACCCCCCTTCACCCCACCCCCTAGACGTATAGTAAATAAGGGGACTCTTTTTGGTCTCATTTTCTTTCTATCTGACAGGACAAACAAATAGGAGGGGATGGTTCTTTCATTGCATTGATAGAAGTGATACTAGAAAAAGAAAGACTCGGTATATTACTTTTCTTTTTTGATAAGAGAATCGTTGGTTTGACCCACGAACTACGTGGGAAAATAAATAGACCTTAAAAAATTAATCATCGGTTTGCTCACTGACGCAGTTGGCGTCAGCTTCTTCGGTATTTGGCTGAAATTCTAAGGCACGGAAGAAATTGTACCGCAAGCCCCTTCTATTCAAATACCGATCCTCGAGGATACGCCGGAGCTTTTGGATGTCCATTGGGTACTTGCACGTGCCTTCAACTATGGTCACAGATGAGAGAGTCCTCGTTAAGGTTAAGGAAAGAACCATTTTCCTCAGGTTAGGAGGTAATAACATTGGCTTTGAATAGACCATTATGCTAATTATGTTAGTCATCTTACGGGTCCGCCAGATGACGGTTAGAGCTTCCAGCACAGTCTCCCTCGATAAGAGAGTTGTGTCCACGCCAATTCCTCCATTCGACGACCTCCTCGCCGCCGACAGACCCAT
>JAXCLS010014246.1:11225-22247 GCA_035584285.1 Agave angustifolia | reverse complement strand
AAACTCAAATCTCCTTTTCGTTTAATGCTGGGTTCTTTGCGTAATGGTAGAAAGTGAATCTTGTTTTTCATTGATCACGTGAACGTCAAGCTTCTTCAGAACTTTTCCCTTTGGATCACTGATGGAGTAGCACAACTCCTATCAAATGAAATCTCAAAGAGATTTAGGCAAAACTTGAACTCAGCAAGTTTGTGTAAAAGAGTTGAATTCTTTTTAGTGCCAATATTCCTCAGCTGAAAATTTTAACCCTTCAATAGCAGTTTTAGCTATTTATAAGGGTTCTGGGGGTAAAATTGTCCCCTAAAAACCCTCCATAATGGGGGTTAACTCCCCTCATTATGTGGGCAATACTTGATCCAGTGATGAGGGTAGTTATAACTGAGACGCAGGGCTTACTTGCAGTTAAAATGCGGGCTTGAACTCTACGTTTAGCCATTGAGATGATACTGAACGCGGGCCTCGAACCTCGTGTTTAGATACTGAGATGGTGCTGAGACGCGGGCTTCGAGCCTCGCGACTTGGCTTTGCAATAATATTGAGACGCGGGTTTCAAGCCTCGCGTCTTGACACTGCCATCAATGGTTTTAATTAGCCTTGCGTCTTAATTATGGTCTCTGCATTTGACGACTTTGCCTTCAGTGACTTTTAGACAATTTACAGAATCCCCTCCAATGTTTTTGAAACTCCGCGGTTGACTGGGATGGGTTTCGAAACACTTTAGACTTTTCTTTTGGCCGCAAGTTCTCAAGACAAAACTGGCAATCTTCTGAGATACCTTGAGCTTGATCTTATCTAGATTTCAGTTTTTGTGAGTGTACTATTAAACTCTCTGAAATCACCAGTGATGATCTTCGTGAGTGTCCAGATACGCAGTCCAGTCCTCATTTGTACACTTAGCTGGTTGTCGGTGTACTGTTGAACCGAGAGAAATCGCCAACTGCTTTTGCCAGTGTACTGTTGAACTGATTGCAAAAGTAGAGACTGAACACAGGTCTTGTACACGCAAAAATTGTGTTGCCTTGGAGATGCAGACCTCGTCTAAAATAGAAACGCGACTTTCATCATTGGAGAGACGCGAACATCGAAGTGAAGACGCAGCTCTCACTTTGTTGAAGAGACGTGGCTCTGTTAAAGTGGCGACACAGACTTCACTTTGTTGAAGAGATGCAACTCTATTGTTTTGCCAGGACACGAGTTTCATTTGAAGTGAAGACGTACTTTTCAGTTGATGTAGAAACGCGGCTTTGAGCGTTACAAATGCGAACTTGATTCAAAGTAGAGACACAGCTCTCGCTTGGAACAGAGATGCAACTCTCAAGCGTTATGAATGTGGCGTTCTTCTCATCTGGAGACGTGATTTTTATGGAATGCGAGCCTCGCGTTTGAGTGCGTTGAAACGCGTCCGACCTAGATTGGCCTCGAGATACGCACCGCGTATCTCGGCCCACACGTCTTCCTATAAAAGGCACAATGCATCCTTTTAAGAGTCATTATTTGACTCTTCCTCCTCCTTTAACTCCGCGTTCAGAGTTTGAAAGCTTCTTCAAGCTTAGAACCTAAAGCGTCGAGCTTTCATTTTCAATCTTCTTCAAAGATTTCTCCGGTGAAATGGCTCCAAACAGAAGCAGATGGCCTCCTCATCCGGCGCTGCTCCTTTTGCCCTCAAATGGGTGACACACCTTCGGTAGAAGCCCCCATTTCAGGTAAAAATGGCTTTCGTCATTAATGGACTCAAAGAGTTTTTCAAACTCTTAAACTTCTGTTGAAGTTAAATAGTCAACGCGAGGTTCATGGCCCGCGTTTGAATCGTGGACGCGACTTTCATGTTGGTGAGTAAGACGCAGGTTTGAGGATCTTCGCATCTTAGTTTTATCAACTTGACTCCCGCGTCTGACTATCAAACGCAGTGCTATGAACTTTGCATGAGAGACTCCCAATCGGGGGTCTCGCGTGGCTGAGTCCCGTGTTTGAAGTCCAAAACTTAGAAAAGTTTTCAAGTCTTAGAGTTCAAATGCGGACTTCATGTGGTCCTCGCATTTTTTAGTCTCTCTCTTCTTCTCTTTGAACGCGGGTTTCAAGTAAGCCTCGCGTTTCAGTCATTGAACATGGGTTTCATATGAGCCTCGCATTTGGACTTCAACATTTATTTGTTTCAAGGCTTTTTCTTTTTCGCACACTAATTGTTGTGTTTTTTTCTTTTGTAGTACGATATTCTTCTAATCCTTTGTCTAAGAAGTGTCATTTTGGACATATCGGTGGTGCTACCCAATATGATTTTCGTTCTTCAGAAGATTGCTCTAGTGATTGCTGATAAATCAAGGGAGCGACAGAGCCGGGTCAGCAATGCCAGTATGCTTACTCTCCGGAAATCATTTCAGAAGGTTGGCTCAAATCAGATTCGCGTGTACTACTAAGGAAGCCCGACTTCTTCTTTGGTGATTCTATCGAGGATGATAAAGCTGTTCTTTATGATGGAGATTACAAATGGTTTTGTTAAATCGGTAACAGGAGATTCTTCCTCCCGAACATGGAGCGGATGTATCCTTAGCATACCTGCAGCATATGTCCATACGTCGGACAATGGACTAGGAGTTGGTTAAGCCAATCTCTGGAGGTTACTTTAGGCTTAGCGTATATGCGTGGGTATTTTCCTCTCATATATACGTTGCTGATTCTCGTCGCGACTCCATTTTCACGTATTATGAGAAGCGGGGCGTGACAGGGCCCATTCAGTTTTCCATGAAGGAAAGCACCCCACTGACCGTTTACAATAACTTGGGGTACAAACTTTTCCAAAGGTAGTCGTGCCAACTGTGACTGTCGACAGGGAAGAGGGCGTCTCCGGTGGCATTGTTGAGCAAGCAAAGTGTGGAGACTCTGTCACCGTACTCGTCCTTCAACCGTTGAAGAACGTAGTGGAGCCTTCAGGTGTCCAACACATGTCATGATCTTTACGATGGCCAAAGTCTCACCACTACAAAACTGCATTTTGAAATTTGAAAGTATTTTAGCTTTTGTGTCGATGTTGGTTTGTAACAGAAGGTATTAACATTGTAGTGTTTAGAAATCTTTGGATATTAATTAAATTGAAAGAGAGAGAGAGTTGTACATAGTTTACTCTTCTTTAATTTGATTTTGCTTAATTTCACGAAATGACCACCCAATTTGAAAAAACTATCAAAAAAAAATTTCAAAAATACAAGACACTGCCATGAACTTTCAAAATTGTACTTTTCAAAAATTTCAAAAAACTACCTTGAAATGATATAGTTTATTGTAATTTTCTAAATTTATATTGATTTTATGAAATCGGGAAAAAAAAAATTCATGGTAGTTAATGAAATTAAGCCTTTACTTTTATAATTACCCCCTAAATTTGAAATTATTTTAGCTTCTCTTCTTATTCAATTGTGCATGTCAACACTTCGGATCAATGAATAAAAACTACTTGATTGCCACAAAATAAAAACGAGAAACATATCATTGGACATTATTATTGAAATTTTTAAGCACTTTAACACAAGGAGAAATATTACATAACCACAGGCCAACATGACATCATTAATTCAAGCATGTCTCCGCACAAGACAGCTAGCGGACAGCTCTTTTATTTTTATTATCGTTCATATATAGTTTGCTTGCTTGGGACCAAATCCATGGAGTCAGTCACTGATCAAGCACCTTGCAGAGCGAGGATGGCCTCAAGAACAGAGGTGGTGTTGTCTCCAATTGTCACCTTTGACGCACACTTATGTCCTTCAGCATTCCAGGTGAGGCCAGCATGCTGGGTTTTAACTTGGATTTCATCCCAGTTTGTCACAGTGTCCACCTCAAGAATCTGAGTGTATGCCTGCAGTAATAAAGTGTTTATTATTAGTTAACTATTGTACTGGAAAAGAATAATATACATATATATAGTGGTTCGATGATGAATAATATGGAGCGTTAAATAATTAACCAGTAGAAGCTATGTACCTTATTGTAAGTGGGACCTGGGGAGTTAGATGCCCTCCATGGATTGTACCATGAGAAGAGAAAATTATACTCGGATCCATCACAGTTCTTGCCTTTGTACACAACACCAGCCGATGATCCTTCACGTTGGATATTGGGCCAATCTGGTTTTACGTGCAGAAACGCACCCCACTGACCGTTTTCAATCACTTGCGGGCACGTGGCTTCCCAAAAGTAGCCCTGCCAAGAATGAGTATCAACAAGGGTGAGGGGGTCCCCGGTCGCGTTGTAGAAGAGGCAAAGTGTGGAGACTCCGTCACCGTAGTCGGCCTTCAACCCTTGAACGTAGTCGCTCGCTACTTTGTGCTTGAGGCCATCGTTCATCATGATGAGAGCCTCGTGCGCCCTGTTGAAGCGTGTTATCTTGTACTTCTCCATTGCTTTCAAGGTCTCGTCCGTAATGGCATCGCCAAACACATTTTTTGCCATGTCGCCGGCTGGGTGGTGATGGAATTCAAATGGGCCGGGATAGGATGAGATGAGATGGGAGAACACCCACACCCATATATATAAAGTAAGAAAATTGCATCAGTTGATAATAATTTCATTTTGTCTAGCAAGCCGTTGGCCCCGATTAATGAATGACTAACGAGTGAGTCAATCCATTTCTAAATGAATCAATATCTTTCTAACTTAACTTTTCCAGCCACGTATATTGAATGCAACGACCTACCTAGAATTCAATGTAAACAACTAACTTAATTAAGATGTCATTATGTTTAATGGTTCTTTTCTTAAGGGGAACTCCCCTGTTTTTTTGAAAGGCTTTTAACGAAACAAGTACAAGATTTGTAAGGGCAACCCTTAATTTTTTATATGAACATATATGAACGTACCTGAGGACAAACACTTCGTTAGTCAAATATATAGTATTTGGTAGCTTCTACCAACCCTCAAATAGTATGAAAGTTTATCATGTCAAACCCGGGAGAACATTTGTATTTGTTTGCCAACTTTGATTATGAAAATTTTCAGCAATTTAAACTTTTTATCCAAATATAAAATATCAACGGGACAAAATCTCTTACAACTTTAAATGGCGTAAAAGTGACATACCTAGATGCTACACAATATAAGGTAGCTTAGAACTTTAATTGTATTGTCATTCAAGACATTGGAGACGAGAAGTAGGTACTAGAAAGTAAAAGTACGAAAGAATAAAAGTAAGATATAGTTTTTTTCTCCAACCACTTCCCTTCAGATGAGGAGGAGATATAGTCTGCCTTGGGATTGGGACCATAAAAGGGTGCTCACGGTTAGAAATGCCTGCTATATACTGAACGATGGAGGGATTCGATGCAAGTTTGCTACAGCCATCTGGAAAGCTAAGGTGCCGTTAAAGATCAGAGCATTCCTTTGGATGGTCGTCAAGAGGCAATTCCTTACTTGGGATAACCTGAGAAAAAAGAATTGACAGGGTCCTAGCATTTGCATTCTATGCAAGACAGAAGAAGAATCTATTGATCATCTTTTTCTATCATGCCCCTTTAGCCCTCATATTTGGGACCAGATGCCTCTGATGCTTGAGATTCAATCCTCCTCAGCTACTTTCTGATGTCAACATACTTTGGTTCTCATTGAGATGCAATTCCTTCAGTAAACACTGAAGAGTTATTTGGGACTTAGTAACAGCTGCCTGTTTTTGGGGGATTTAGAGGGAGCGTGACAACAGAACCTTTAATGACTTGGCCAGATCATCGGACCAGACTTCTCCTTTTTGCTTCTCATTCATTTCTCATTGGCTCGATCTTCTGTCAGGCAGTTCCAAAGAGCTAGAGAGGCAGAATGTAAACCTGCCACATGTGGGTGACGATGCTCACAGCCGTTCGAAGGAGATGCGGGAGGAAGGGGCGTTATTGACTCGGAGTAGATGTGATCGGCGACATGGCGGACCTCATGTTCTTGGAGATCAGTCACTCCCAGACTTTTGTTACAGTCTCAGATTTTTATTTGGCATCAGGGAGGATCCGTTTGTCTTTTCCTATTTTGTTGTTCACCTGTACTGTTATTTCTCTATCTTTCAGCACCTTTGCATATGGCAAAGGTTGTGAGGATTTTGTATTTCTGGGATTGTTTTCATTAAACTCTTATTAATGAAACACGGGGGACCTTAAGGGTTTCACTGTTTACTCTCAAAAAAAAAAAAAAAAGATATAGTTTTTCCTCCTATCTTAAAACTAAGTCATTTTAATAATTGGAGAGACTGCTATCAACATTTATATAGAATGGCAAAATGCATGTTTGGAACTGGCAGGATATATGCAAACCTAAATCAGAAGGGGGAGTTGAGCTCAGAAGAATTAAAGATATGAATCAAGCTTCATGTATTAGATTGGTATGGAGACTATGTACACAACATACATTGTGGTCTCAATGGATGATAGCACAATACATGAAAGAAATACATATTT
This sequence comes from Agave angustifolia, assembly GCA_035584285.1. Taxonomy (NCBI): domain Eukaryota; kingdom Viridiplantae; phylum Streptophyta; class Magnoliopsida; order Asparagales; family Asparagaceae; genus Agave; species Agave angustifolia. The sequence goes on along the minus strand of JAXCLS010014246.1, from coordinate 15,822 downwards.
CTAATGTTACTGCTTCTTTACTGGACCCTGGTACATGGAAGTGGATTTGTTCTTTAAAGTCTCAAGCTGTGTCAAATATGGAAATCATAAATGAAAATGGACTTGTAACTGTTGGAAATGCTAAATGGAAATGGACTTGTACAAGCACTGGCTTCTTTTATTTCAAGTCAGCATGGAATCTAATTAGATTAAGAGACTTGATTTTCAGTTGGCAAATATTATTTGGTTCCCTTTTCACAGTCCAAAAATGGCTGTATGCTTGTTGAGAGATTTACACTCTAAGCTTCTGACAAGGGATTTCTTAAAATCAATTGGAGTCACTGATATAGATACAGGTGTGAAAGTATCCAGTATCTGTACTTTGAATGCCCATTCTCAGCTTACCTTTGGTCACTTTGCTAACTGAAGCTTGGGTTGACAGGTAAAATTACAGGTACACTTCAAGAAGAAGCTAATATGATACAAATAAAGTTCAAGAAGAAGGTCAAATACACAATTCTTGCAAAAGTAGCTCCAGCTGCTGTTGCAAGGCATATATGGAAGGAGAGGAATGAGAGGGTATTCTAGCAAAAAGAACAACACAAAATCTTGGTATTTAGAAAGCTATATGAAGATATCAGAGAATTGCTCAAAACATGCACGTGGAAGTCAGATAGGCATTCTGATACGAAAATTGTGCTATCAAATTGGAATGTCTGACATTCATCTTTATGAAAGATTGTAGACCAGTATCAGTTTTATAATCTGTACTACAAGCTTTTGCAAAAGCAGAATTCAGAAGTATCAGGTTCACATCATCAAACAAATATATGTGCAACTGAACTGAACTCAATGTCAGATTGCAGCAGAATTCACTTTCAGGAGCTGCAGGATGTATACTTCAGTGTATTAGTATCAGCTTCCAGAGCAACAGGATGTATACTTCAGTGTATAAGTATGAGCAGAATCAACTCTCAGTATCAGTATCAGCCCTGTATACTTCAGTGTATCAGCTCTGTGCGACATTCAGTGCCAGTAGAATCCAGATCCAGTATCAGCTATGCACTATATGTTAGTATTTTGAGTGTCTCATATTCATTGGAGAAGAATTCAGGTTCATGTGAGGAGTTACAAACTTTAGAAGATCGAGAACGGACATGCACACCGTTGCGCTCGACTGGCAACAACCAATGAGGAACCCAAGCAATACGGAGAGATGCACAGGAGAAGTGCCCAAAAGACAAGAACAAATAAATAAGAGAGAAAGTCAAACACAACATTTAACGAGGTTCGGCAATTTGCCTACGTCCTCGGGGCAAGCGAGAGAAAACTTATTGATTCAACAATCAATTACAAGTTGTTCGAGGTTTTCGGGGAATTTTCAAGGGATACAATTCATGAGGACTCTACCCTCTAATTTATAACCAGAGAATCCTAGAGCTTTAGGAAACCGCAATTGGATTCGACTCCTTTTTAGAAATGAAGTCCGAATCCCACCAGGAGAAGCAGATCCACCTGTCAGTCGACTGGGCGGTCGACCGACCCTTCCTTTCGGTCTACCGATCGGTCGGTCGACCGGGTCACAACAAAAAGTTGGTCATGCCAGTCGGTCGACCACTCCGATCGACCGCTCTCCTTGCTACGATCGACCGGGTGGTCGACCGATCTGCTCCTGTGCACGTTGTGCACGCCGGTCAACCAAGCGATCGGCCGGCCACTGTTCTGGCCTGCATTTTTGGACTGCCTTCTCGCTCTTTTTGGATTCTGATCTCTGCACTATCTCTTCCATGAGTTAAAAAACTCTTCCATCAAACTTTTGTCTCCTCTCTCCCTACAATTCTCCATCTCGGTGAAGATTTTTCAAATTTGAGCCGAACTCCAATGAACATCTGGTGAAATCGACACACGATCTCGGCGAAATCGACAACGATCTGGGATTAAGCGCTCCGGACGATATCAACACACGATCTCGGCGAAATCGACACACAATCTCAACTTAGCCGAACGAATCAACTGGTTCCTTAAAAATGAATCGCCAGCACATATACAATTGATTTCGAATGATCACACCAGATTCAAATTGAGTTTGTCATCCCCTCAGGTAATTCTCTCCTAACTCCAATATCAATTGTAAAGATTTCAAATTTCAGTTCAGCTATCCAAACGGAATGCACCATACATGCCTTCTCAACAGTCCACCGAAGAGAAACAACACCATATGAACTGACCAATGAACGTGTCTACAACTCAGCAACTGAATGACCTCAAGAAGAACCTAGCATGAGTCAGCACTGACTCTCCAACTGACTGGCACTCCAGTCCAAATGTCTTCAAGATAGTCCAATCAAATCTGAGTAGAGCACACCAAATACCAACATCGCCTCAACAAACTAGATGCACGCCCCCTTATACAAGCTCAACTATCTTCTCACCGGAAGATTAAATGTTCATCGAGATCACAACACTTCACCTCTATGTGAAATCTAACTCTTCACCTCTACGTGAAGTCTAAATCAACTTTCGTTGCCAATTCTCAAGAACCCAAATAACCAAATAGCTTCATACGGGCTGCATCACCAAACGGTTGCGCCTATGTGACTGCCTACATACCTTGCTCAAGGGATCAAGCTATCCGTAGTTCATCCAAATGAACTCCACCGAGCTCAAGCAACTGTGACAAAATTTTCAGCAGCGAACTGAAGTGGCTGAGTCATATGAACCTCTTTACCAATAATGGAGAACAACAGCTTTCAATTTGAGCTTATCACGCTCACCAACTTGAGATTCATGTTTCTTTACCCACTTTCGTGGATTTATCTTGGTTACAATAGCTGCAAATAATTCGATATTCTCATCAATGTCTTCAACCTGTTCAGCATCAAAACTAGCTACATGATCTCCACCTGGTGTCACATCCAGTGAAGTCCTTACTGATACTAAACCAGAGGTGGTGGAGTAGCATCAATCTCTACCCGTTGTGATACATCATTGGTCTTCAATCTCTCCACCTGCTGAGAGATGGTAGACTTTAACAATAAAGTCTCATCAAATTTGACATGCTTACTCAACACAATCTTTTTGTTTTCGGGGTCCCAAAACTTGTTAGCCTTTCATATTTCTATTTACGCCCAAAAACACAAACTTTTTTACTCGCGGATTTACCTTGTCATCTTTGATACTAAAGTAAGCCGAACTTTCAAATACCCGCAGCAAATTATAATCTTGAGCAGCACCACCTGATCAAATATCCAATGGAGTTTTACCTTCTATCGCAGTCGATGACAGTCTATTTATGAGATGGCTAGCATATACAATCACCTTAGCCCAAAACGATTTATCTAATCGTGCATTAGACAACAAATACCAAGTCTTCTCCAGCAAGGAACAGTTGATTTTCTTAGCCAACTCATGTATTCTATTTATGAAGTGAGTACCAATATCATTGTTCTATCCAAATTATAGGAATTAATTCTTATATCTTTCAACATTATCAATTTAGAGCTCCTTAATCTTCCTACCTATCTGTTTCTCCATCATATCCTTTCACTTTACCAGCATACATAGGGCTTCAAATCTTTGTCTCATGGGATATATTCAACAATGTCTTGATAAATTATCAATAAAAGAGACAAAGTACCAATGACCTCCAAGCGATGTGACTTGACAGGTCCCCTAATACTTACGTGGAACAATCAAGAAGACCTTCCGAGCGGTGAGTAGTGATGCTAAATCTTACCATCGTCTTCTTGTCCAAAAACGTCGTGTCCATCCAATTCCATATTGCAGGTAGATACACCTTTCAATGATCCCTTTTGCTGAAACTTGCAAAGACTTTTCTTCTATATGTTCGGGTCTTATATGTCAGACCTATGTGCAATCACCATCTGAAGAAATAGAAGTCGTCACTCGCTCTGTAATCGTACTACCCATCAAGTAGTATATGTTATTGCGTCAGACGCCCTTCATCGCCACCATTGAGTCTCTAGTCATCTTGAGAACACCATCTCTTGCAGATACTCTATGACCTAATGCTTTCAAGACACCAACAGAGATAAAATTCTTTTTCACTTGAGGTACATACCTCACTTCCTTCGGTTCTCGTATCATCCCATCAAACATCTTGATACGAACTGTATATATCCCTTCCATTTTACACGGATGATCATCACCCATGATAGACATCCATCTAGCTCCTCAAAGTTAGAAAATCAATCCCTATTTGGGCATACATGATAGGTATCTCCAGTATCTAACATGCACTAAGAGTCTCCTGAGTAGCCAATAATAGGAGTAGTAATGGATAAAGAGAATACCGATGAGTTTGAATCTGATCCATCTGTCTGTGAAGTATTGGCTTGAGTACGGAGTACCTGTTTGCCTCGGTCTTCGACTCTTTCTTATTCTTATCTTTAATCCTTAGATAATCAACCTTCCAGCACCCTATCTCTTTACAGAAGGCACATTGTTTCTTCTTCGGATCTCTTAACTCTGGTCTAAACTTTGATCTCTCGTGCTTGCCTTTGCCTTCCAATTAGAACCTCTGCCTCTTACCATCAATGTCTCTGTTGATGTATCCTCAGAAGAAGATAGCTTGTCCTGCCCCCTAACTTCATAATTT
>JAXCLS010014083.1:85160-95609 GCA_035584285.1 Agave angustifolia | reverse complement strand
CTTCAAACCTCATAACCTAACCAAAACAAGAGCGAATAAAATCAATAAATAAGCACAAAATCACTTCAAATTACATGGTAAGGATCTAAAACTTACCGTGAGCTCCTGTGAGCTGTCGATTTGTATATTTCCTGATTTCACTTTTGAATGGAGGCTGGTGCGAGATTTCATGAACTGCTTCGTCAACTGAACGAAGAGAGAGAAAGCAATAGACGGAGTGGAACTCTCACTTGATCTTTCCGAGAAGTCTTCAGGAGACTCGAAGAGGACGGAAAGTGAGTAATCCGACGATCCTCTCTCAGAGCTTCCACAGAACAGTTCGGACTCAACTTCGGATATCGTCATCTCGTTACAAGTCGAGTACTCCGAGCACTCATCATCCGCGTCCAAGAGCTGCTCTGAGCACGCGAGATCAGAATCGAGGTCAACGGCGTATGATTCTTCATTTAGAACCGCCAGATGGCCTGCGATCTGAAGACTGCTGCCTTGGTCCGCCACTGAATTGGAAACCTTCGTCGATTTAACATCAGAAACCGATTCGAGACAAGAGGACTCAGAGATCGCCGGAAAATTCTCAATCGCTTCACTTGATACAGCGTTTTCCTCGAGATTTCTTGCAGGAAATCCTCCAGTGATTTGAGTTACCTCCGAGATTTGGATCTCTGAAACAGCGTTCCCCTCGCTAAAATCCGGCTCCGATCCTTTCGCCACAGCAGCTCCAGCTCGAGAACGAGACAAGAAACCAACTCCCACGCTCTCTTCCTTCGCCTTCTCGTCCGATCTCAGCATCTCCTGCTTCTTCGCGTACGATCTGGTGATCCGGCGGAACTCATCACCAGTCCTCTGCTCAGCGACCGGCTTCTTGCTCTTAGCAGCGCGAGAGGACCTCGGACGCTTCATCACCTCAGATCCGGCGAATCCGAGGCCGGAGTCGAAGGAAACTTCGCTGTGCAAGCAAGAAGAAGACGATTCTTCTTCGAGCTCCACATCGAAATTCAAGATTCCGGCGGCTATTGGAAGCAGAGGAACCCGTTGCCGGCGAGGAATCTTGGAGCGGAGGCGCTTGGCAGTGGAAACTGCCCCCGGCGACCGCTTCTTTCCGTCGATAGATCGCCGGTAGACCGGATCAGCGTTCATTGAGCTCGATCTTGCAGAAGCCGAGAGAGAGAGAGTTGGAGGCTTGAGAAGAAGAAATTCGTGTGGCCCAATTTATAGGGGAAAGGGGGCAGTGTGCCACGTCAGCATTCTTCGATTTGGCTTCTAGCAGAAGCTACAAGATCATGCATTTTGCAACGTCTCGTGGGGTCAAGGTCAGACCTCGTCTGAGACGGCAAAGTCTCGATCAGCGGCGACTGTGCTGGAGAAGCACACCGTTAGTTCACTAGCTGGGCTTTAATAGTCGTGCCATATCGATGATGCGCCCCAACCCCTTCTCTTTCTTTTTCTTCGTATTTCAAATGAAAACATAGGGCAATGAATCTCAATGCATTCTTAAATTTGAAAATTTTGGCATGATACATATGTAAGGCTGTAAGCCTGTAACGTTTCTTAGCCCCCACCACACACACAGAAGGGAAACAAAAAGATTAATTAATAAATAAATAGAAAGAAATTACCAAGCCTTGTGCAACAGCTAAAAACCTATGTGACCTTTTTTTCTCTTTATCCCTTTTTTTTTAACTATTGAAATTCATTAAATTTTTTCGAATGGCTTATGATCTTTCGATGGATACATGATTATGCCACCTAATTGCATGTGAGGAATCAGTAATACTATCAAAGTTTTACCCATTCCAACAATATAATCAAATTGCCCTTTTTTTTAATCGTGGTGGGTGTGTTGTTGGGGACGCAGAGCGGAGGCCAGGCAGGCCAGGTTATTAGGTTAGAATCTGAATTTTGGTTATGGTTCCATTACAAGATAGCTATCTCATAATTTTTTTAATTTAATTTTTCCCATACATTATACTCATTTCTTGTATCTTGTTTTGCGTAGTTTATATTCAAGGATTTAACACACTCTCTCTTTAAATTTGTGGGTACTCGTTAGCAAAACACAGCCACAGCTAGCTGAATGCTACCAAGTTAGTTTCATCCTCGTGCAAAAGTTTCAGAAGGTATTCCTTAAATAAGATTCAAGATCTAACTTCATTTCAACTACAGGTTAATTATCTATCTGGTATGTCATTTGTTTCTTATAGAAACTTATATATTTTATTATTCCCTTACAGAAAATGATAGATATAGATATGCTACAGATCTGATTTCCATCATTACTTAATTCTTGTTCTTGTAGATTCTCATGTTTCCTCATTTGATGTTGATAAAATAATGTATATAATGCACGGGTACGCCCAACAAATTTCCTTACAGTGTAATTTTTCACAAAGTGGAGCTTAGGTAGAAAATAACCAATAGCCTGTTATCAAAAACCTAAAATTAGATTTGATTGTTTACCATTACAAGATGACCGTCTTCCTTGGTGAATTTTGGCACTAATTTAGTATGCCCAAAGTCCATCTACCTTTCGGTCCTAGATGGATACCGGCAATATCGGCCCAAAATATCGAGAGATACTATGAAGTTAATATATCGTATTGGGTACCTCAAAATCGGATACCATATTGCCGATACATATTTGAATCGGCTGATATTTGAAATCATGTTTTTGAGTGCCCAACCTGAACAAAATTCCTGGCTCTGCCCCAATTATATGGTCTCTGTTTAGTTGAACTTAAGCATTAGTGATTAGAAATCCTTAAACCTCCTCCTGAGAGGTCCAAGTTTCAAACAGCATTACTATCATTTAACATATAAAACATAATGCAGGAAGAGTCTATATAAACATAACTTCATGAAATAAATTTATTCATTTACCTTGAATTCAATAGAGCTTCTTTGTAGTCCTTCGTTTCCCTTTTCTTCCTCCGAGGTTTTAAGGAAAGCCTGAGGAACTTGAAGAAGATTCAATATGGTTGGCCAACAGGATAACAGGCAGGTGAGTTAAAATTGGAACAAAATGGTTCAAGTCCCAATTTTACAACTCAATTACTATAGGCCCATACAGAAAAACGCAACCAGATTTACATATAATGTCATTTAACAACTGCGAAAGATATTATAATCTAACAGAAAATTGTATCCATGCCTCTCCTTTTTTTCAGTTTTGCTTTTTAACACTCATTCATAATATCTTCAACTGCTAGCCCTCTGTAATCATTACAATAGTCAAGACTGCTCACTTCAGTCACTTGGCTTCACAAATTTATAACATGAGATTACTTTGTTCCCATGAACCAGCTCTGTAGCCTTTATGCCTAACTAGTTCTTTCGAGGCAGACAATCAATCCTGAAATTTTTTATCTATGGAGAATATTGGGGTGCTAAATTGTAGATTGTCAATTGCATTATAGCAGCCAGCATAACAGTCAATTTACAGACAGTAGTGATTACAGCATGTGATGCTTACTATTTCTTCTGATTTGTAATAATCAATTTCAATAGAAGTTTTTAAGTGGAAAAAAGTCGAGTTAAATGTTTCACAATTGATATGACTTAATAAGTTAACATGCCATATATGTTTTCCTCACTTCATGTTCTGTTTGGCTTCAGAGAAGACACGAATATTGTATCTTATTTTATGACACGAAGTTATCACATTTCTTTCTAATCAGGGATTCTGTCGGGTTCAAGTTGATAGAGTGCAGTATTCTCATGAAGCATTTGTTAAGGGTCAGAAGCATCTGCTGGAGAAAATATCTAGGAAAAGGTCTAGAAAAGACGCTACTGATTCCCAGCACCAAACCCAAGGAATTGGTTCAAGTTTTAACGCATGTATTGAACTCGAAAATTTTCACCTTCGACAGTAAATTGACCAGCTGAAGAGAGAAAAGAATGATCTCGTGCACATACTGGTAGGACTGATACCACATCAGTACAACACTGATAGTGAACTGCAAAAGTAGATAAAACAGGTTCAGGAAATGGTGCAGAGCGAGAAAAAGATGATGGTGTCGCTGGAAAAGCTTCTGCAACAGCCTAATATTGTAGGGCAGCAAGATGGAACTAAAAAGTCTCCAAACTACCAAATGGAAGTCTCCCAACCACCAATTAGATGTCTACAAACCAGCAATCAGAAGTCTTCAGGGCAGCAGATTGCAACTAGATAGTTGATATGGGACTCAATTAAGAAATTGAGACTTGCTTGTCGAGAACAAGGTGGTGTCGGTGCTTTGGACTCATTGTCAGACTAGTAAGTATCAACCATCTCTTTCTGAAAGTCTGAACGAAAATTTCATGCCATTGCAGAATGGTGATGTATCAAGCAACTGGCAGCAGGCTAATAGGGCTAATGATTTGCTCTTGAATGTGGATACTGTTCCTAATTTTTTGGCCCAGCCAGAACAGCAGAAAGGAACTGCAGAGCCAATAAGCGAATCAATTAAGAAACTGAGACTTTCCTGTCCAGATCAAGGTGCTTTTCGAGGTTTGGGGACTTCTGATTGTCAGATTACCAAAAACCAACCATCTTTGTCTAAATATTCGAAGCAAAATATCAGGCCAGAGTGGAACGGTAATGTATCATGCAACTTGCAACAGTCAAATAAGTTTAATGATTTGTGCACAAATGTAGACACCATTTCATGTGAGGCAAAATCATTGGTGCCGGCGGCAAAGGTAACAGATATTTATGCATATGCCGAGAAACTTTTTGCCAGTATCGAAGAAGAGAATGACTGGGAGATTGACACTGACTTTAAGGTTCCTGAATCCTTACAAGAATCTGACTTTTCAATGCCGGGTGTTCAGATGAGAACATCTCAAAATGTGGTGTGTCCAAATGAATGGGTTGAGGCCTCTGACATACTTGGCAAATGAAAACTCTTATAGTCTTTGGTTTGGGATTTGTAGCATATTAGAATTTGAGGTTTTTAGCATATTAGAATGCTGAGACATTTTCAGGTAACTTAGCGTAGGATCGTCAAAGTCTGTTGGTTTCTTTCATTTGATATGTACCTTCAAAATTGCAACCGAGTTTTAAGTTTTTTCCTGCTCATAATGTGGTTGGCTTTGATCCTTTCTTCATCTGGAAAGTATTTGTAAGGAGATCTCAGTACAATGTCAGACTAATCTTCTAATACCAATAGTCTTATGAATGCCAGAATTCTCCAGCACACAATCAATACTGAATTTGAAGTTGGTTCATATACAATTTCCAATTTCCAATATACGATAAACTTTACTTGCTAAAGGAACAAGGTTTGAAATCTCGGTATCGGCATGGTATTGGCATATGTTCTTGGTACCGTAATGGAATTGGCAATACTGTACATTAGCGGTCAGTTAATATCGGTCGTATTGGCACTGTCGGTATTTTGTTGGTCGTATAGAGTCTATAGACAATATCAATATCGGTGCATTTTGAGAATTGGGTGGTATTTCAAACCATGATCTATAATAAATAACTCAAACCAATATTCATGCGACAGATCCAGATAATTCCCTTGGACAGATGGGGGGAGAGAAATCCTCCTAAAACAAATTTGAAAGGATTCTGAGAATCCCAAAGAATTCAGATCAATCTCTATCCCCATATCCATCTGGGAAATAGTTTGCACTTTCATATATTCTCCAGTAGTTGCTTGTGGACTTCACATAACCATTTGGCTAGAGTTTCATATCACATATCAAAATAATTTTACAATATAAAACCATTTTAATTCATCAGTACATTAGTTCCTTTTTTGGTAGAGGTTGAATGCTATGGTGTATGGGTACAGTACAGCACAGGAAGCTTTAGTGTTCAAATCGATTTCACGTGAATGTTAAAGAAACATGACTGGCTTGCCAAGCAAATTTGAAAGAAACACTGCACTTAGTTATGGTTTGGGTTCCCTGCCATCAGAATCAATCCTTAAACCACACCACTATGAGAATCCCTGAGTGACCCATCTATGTAAAACAGCTTTCCAAAATTCCTAAGAAACCACTCTAGCCATTTTCTGATCACTAACAACTGTTTGATCAAAAGAAACTTTAATCCACTAAAATTTTGGTAAAGTCCATGTGAATTGAACTACAATGTCTTTCTTTTTCCCAACACCAGCCACTTGTGTTTCTTCTGCAAGCCCCCACATATACTTAATGGCCCTTGACGCATTCTGACAAACATCTAGTGCCTCCAGATATTTGTCCCCAAACTCTGATGAGTTTCTCACCTTTGAAATTTCCCGCAATGTATGTTGTTAAAGCACATTGATATTATGATTTAGGCAATGTCTTGGAGGTGAGACGATTCAACCATAAATCTACTGACTTGTGCAAATTCACAGATGGGAGTGAAACCTCATAAAGTTTATCTAAATTAGCATTGAAGCCTCATAATGCAAAACCACAATGACAACGTTTGAATTATACTCGTACAAGAAATCTCGTTACCCTTAATTAGCAGGCATTTACACATTGCCTCTCAAACCCTAGATAGAGTTGAAACCAAACAGAAATTCTCACATAATAACACCCGAAGAGATAAACCCTAAACTTCAACCGAATAACACGAGCATTTCAATAATAAAACAAACTTAGTATATAATAAGGGAAAGCTTCCAAATTTAGCTTCTATAGTATCAATAAGCTGCATTAATAAATATGTTTCAAATGAGATTACATCAGTTTGATTGGCTATTTTTACCTAGAATTGAATAGAGCTTCTCTGCAACGCTGCTGCCGTCTTCTCCGCTCCTTCTCCCTTCTTTTGATCCATTTTGGTAAATTTGAGGATGGTCGCCATTCAGTATAATTTGTAGGTGAGATACAGACTTACAGTTGGGGACAAAAAGAGTTCCAGCTTTCCCGGTCTTTTTATTCCAGCTAATTTCTTTTTCAGGACACCTGGGTTATGGGATTGGATATTGGGCCGAGCACAAATATGCCTAAGGTAGTTTAAGCCAATCCTGGACAAAGCTCTAATCATTTGATGTATTTGGCTCGACTTTTTCGCTTTCAAGATTGAACTTGGCCCACTGGGTCGAAAAGAATTTTTTTTTTCCTTTGGTTGGGTTATGAACTTCTTTCTACCACCATGTTACCTACGCATTGTATTAGCAAAAAAGGATTATTAGCTACATATTTTGAACTTGTATTTTACTGATTTTTCTCAAGTTCTTGTATTTTACTGATTTTTCTCAAGTTGCTCAAGTCAAGAGTGTAAAAGGACTTACATAGTAGAAGGCCAACACCCCCCAATGTCCCTCTTTCTCCTCGAAAAAAAGAAAGATACTCTCGTACCTTCTGTCTTCTAACCAATTATTTTAAAGTTTCTTTTTTTTTCTAGGGTATGATGGGGGTGGATGCAGGATGTTTTTTCAGCATAGACATAAAAATATAATAAAAATTTATTGTGAGCGTAAATATAATATAACAAGAGATATTCACTAGACTTGAACTGGTGACCTCTAATAACTTAATATTATAAATTATCACTTGAGGTAGAGCTTAAAAGTGTGTTTGTTAGTAAAAAAAAAAAATCTAAAAAGAAGATATTATATTAAAAAAAAAGTTACAAGATGTAACTGGTTTCCTTCGAATAAACTTAGCCCCAATTATTTTCAAGTTCATCATGTATTTTTTTTTGAAACTTTCGCTATATCAACCTCCTTTTCTTTATAATTAGGAAAAAAAACTCACCCCTCTATTTTTATTTACTACATTCTCATCCATGTCAGCATAAATTGATTCCTCCCAATCACCACTTTTTACATAATTTCATTTCCTCTTTTACCCTTCCCCATCGCCCCCGACGTTGCTTTCTCCTCAATCCTGACTCCGATAAAGAGTAATTCTCAGATTGACCTGTACGATCAGGTCACTGTTGGAGTTGGAAGAGAGGCGAAGGTCCCCTCCTGAGGATCTCAAGGGGCAGAGCATCCGGATCAAATTTTTTTAAATAGATCAATTTTTTACAGATCTCGTTGTTCGTGCTCGCGATGAATTTCGTTTGTATTTATGATCAATGGCGGCTTTTAGATATGGAAAGCATCGGACATCATTCGATTTCGGTGAACGGGGGTCTGCTGATGATAACGAGATGATATGAGAATTACGACCAATGATCACGGTCCTGAGGACTGCGACTATGGTCACGATCATGAGGACTATGAATATGATCATAGTTCTTTATTAAAAGACTGCGATTATGATCACACTCTTTTTATTAATTGAAGATTAGGGCATTTTGCGAGGACTGTGATCATTATCGCAGTCCCAATATAGTCTGAGAAATTCTGTTTTATGAGGGTTGTGGTAATGATCGCAATTCTAATAAAGAGTAAAAAATAAGATATTTTTGTGAGGACAACGATCATTGTCGCAATCCTAATAAGGAGGACAGCGATCATGGCCGCGGTCCTAATAAGGAGGAATGTGATCATTGTCTCAGTCCTATAAAAACTCAAAAACATGACATTTTTATGGAAACTACGATCATGATCATAATCCTATAAAGAGTCAGAAACATAATATTCTTGTGAGAACTGTGATCATGATCACAATCTTAATAAAAACTCAGAAATAAGGCATTTTTTTTTAGGACTGCGATCATAGTCGCATTTCTCTATATATCACCAGGTTGCATTTTTGGAGTGCTCCGCTTTTTCGAGACGATTATTGCGGGGTATTTGCGTCTTTCGCTGCTAAGGAGCGCTTCTGTGTTTGACACGCGGCCGCACACAGTTGGTTTAAAAAAGAGGTGAAAGTAGCGAATTAAATTATAAAGCAGAGTTTTTTTTTTCTAATTATGGTTTGACATAAGAGGTTGTAGCGAAATCCCCCATACTATATTGCCACTTTATTTAAATAGGAAAAAAGAGGGGAGGATGACCGGGGTTTTAAACTATTCCAAGAGTAGTATAAACTGATAAAACTAAATAATACCTAAAATAGGTTCTTTACCAAAGCCATAAAACTTGAAGATACATAAATTAGAACACTAAAAATAAATTGAAGAATAAACATCTTTGGGAAACTTTGAAATGATTAGTTGTTTGTTGTTTAATTTTATACTTCCTCTTACGTTGTGAGAGACTATTTCTTTCAATTTCTTGTATTTTAGATGTTTCATAAGTATTATATTGTGAGCGTACTATGAGGCAAAGCTATATTATTGATCATTCTATATTTTGGAAGATTATACTTGCATTTATGATTGTTTTTCATTATCTTCTCGATAATTAAAAAACGGAGTGCATGACCTTTTCTTGCAGTGAAAAAAATCAAAAAGGAAAAAAAGAAAAAGAACAAGGAATTTCCTATTGACTTTTCACATAGATAATCCTTTCTTGTAGGTTGCAGCTGAACTAAAAATAAAATTCCAAAGCTTCAAAAGCTATTACTTTTAAATTAGGTCCTGTGTTTACCTAATTCGAGTAGGTTAGTGTGTAATTAAATTTCTGAGCAAACCAGATTTGTTGACAGATAAGGACCTTACAATCAAAAGGTAAATCTTTAGGTGTAGAAATTAACATCCTACCATACTACTACGAAAATTTCACTAAAATGGCGAAACTTGTTCACCTTCTTCCAACATACACACACGAGGACCACACAATTCCTTGAGAAAACTTAGTTTCATGATTATGCAAAATAATCAGTGGGTAATTAATTAGTTGCTATTGTTCTTCTTTTTAAAAAAAAAAAAAAGAAGAAGACAAAGTTAGATACTATTGTTTTAAGATCTCTACCAAATTACCACCTTAAGCATTATAAGCTTTGTTCTTGGCTATCCAACTCAATCCCATGCATATGGCTAAAGATAATATAGTGTTGTTTAATTTTAAGTGCACGTGAAAAACGTAAATTACTATTTACTTATTTAATTAAGGATAAATGATATATTACTTAATTAAGAAATTTAGATTTGTTAATATATGGGGACATTCTTCATTCTCCAAACCTAACTTTTCACTAAAAGTGAACATTAATGGCAATAGGAATAAGTAATTAGGTTGCTTGCTTTTTTCTTTTCTTTTATATTTATCTATTTTTCTATTCTAAGATCTACCTTCCAATTAGCACATTTCACAAAAAAAAAAAAAAAAAGCACTAGCACTAGGAGTTGGTTCACCCACCTATTTCCTATCTACACTTGGATCACACTCACACCCTCATCAAAGCCTTTTTGTTGATAAATATCAGGTAAACTATAACTTTCCTATTTCTAAATATACTCATGAATAAATATATTTGCATGCATTGATTTAAGCCTCCATCTTTCTCTTATCCAAACAATTAAATCCATTCATTTCTTCTTCTCTCACCTTTTGAGAGATGGTGATGGGGAGAGTGAGACAAGGGCCTACTAAAAGTGTGAACAACTCACCACCTCTCACCTTCGATTGCAATTTTGGTTGTGGTCACCTTCAATGGCCCCAACTATCCTCCCCCCCCCAACAG
>JAXCLS010014076.1:129353-139573 GCA_035584285.1 Agave angustifolia | reverse complement strand
GTAGCTCCTTGCTGGCATTCTCACCTCGCAATTAATCTAGGTTGCTCTCAACCTTATATAGCATTGGCATGAGGCTACAAATATGAATAAAGCTTTCTATCTCAAATTTCACAACTCATATCTAACAGTATGACTTGTGTAAGACCCACCCTCGTGAATCAGATATGGATCCACATGCCATAGAGTTTCGAAGTAGATTTGAGTTAGAAAACTTGAGTTAATATAATCTCTATGGTCTATACATACATATAAAAAGTCTACCCATTTGAGCTCCTATAGTAAATAAGTGATCGGAGAACTATTTTCTGCTTGAGTAGTCTTGGTGGTCAAGACAATTCCCTAGGTTAAAGCATATGCCATCTGAAAAAAGGAAAAGCATAAGTGACTAAAGGCACTGGATTCATACAGATAAATGGAGGTCCACCAGATAACATAAAACTCATGGTGTCACTCCATAATCAACTCGATACCTAGCTTGCCTAAACTATTTCTGAGAGTCCTCAGGACCTCAAGGACAATGTTCCAAAGCTCTTAAAACAAGCTGATCTTGAGATCTTTCAAGGATCCCAATTGTTTGGTCACCTGTTGAGCAGTTACACATTAAGAGTTGCAATCAGAGCATTCCCCTGATAAAACTCTTGGAACCATGTTTCCATGGCAAAGAAAATCAGTGTTGCCTATAGACTTATGCATCGTAGATGTTAAATCGCATTACTCAAGTCCTACCACTGCCCTAAAAGGATATTATATGAGAAAACGAGGGAGGAAGGGGGGTGCGCCGCATGTCCTGTGACCTCCTACTAGAACCCGACACTTATGGCACTACGCCAAGCCTCAGTGTCTAGCCCTTCAATTTGTAGTTTGATCTAACATGTCCTCTTCAGCATGCAACTATTAACCAGAGTAGTTGGAGCTCAGTGTGCAGTTCCAACTTGGTAGTAACACACTGTTCCAATTGCAGGATGAGGTTTAAACTACAAGAAACCAAACAACTAAAAATGGATTTTAATGTAGTCAGATCGGCATGCAGTTTCAACAACAGCCAACCAAAGCAAGCTCAGTGTGCACTCTCAGAATTGCAGCCAAGAATCAGGGACCAAGGAGAAAAAAAAATTGACCACACTTGTCATTTCAATAGATTTAATGACAACCTAGTCCGAGATATTGTTCTATAAACCTTTCCACAAATGATGGAAGATCTTAGTTAGCTCTCCAGAGAACAACAAAGCAAACATGGCAGATAAGGAAGGCAACAAATGTGCTTCAATAGAGGACCCAGAACTGAAGGCAAATGACGAGTCTGATGGGAGAGACTGGCAAGCCGAGAATGAGCCATCGAATTGTTGACCTGTACTGAACTAAAAGCAGAACAAGAGGAAGATTTCTCTCCAGTTCTCCAAACAGAAGCCCTATGAGATGAATAACATTGTCGCACTTAGGATGAACTGCTTTGATGACCTGTACCGTCACAATTAACAAGACATATATCTCAGATTACAAACAGTGTGGCAATAGCTGTGTCCTCAGGCCTACAGCAGAATTGTTATTCGCTAGTGCTAGCTTTGAAAACTAATTACAGGATTATTATAGGCTTTAGATCTAAATTAGACAAATAAATAAATAAATCACATCATGGACAAAGTGTACAAGAATAACCGTAGGCAAGGTTTCAATGAAATCTCAGTCAGTCAAGACTTCCGAATAAGATGAATGATACGACAAGAGAAAGTTAAAGACAAACAATTACAAGTCATTGGAACCTTTTTCCAGCGTAGCATGTATCCAAGAACTGGCTTTTGCAAGTATTACAGCATTGAGATCCAAAATAATAGTTACAAGCGAATGCATTCTCTACTTGACAGTATCAACTACTAAAGAACTGAATTATCTATAAACAGGCAGAGATAACACGGTTGTCAACAACAACCATCATCCCCCAAAACAACCACCAAAATGGACTTCTTAAACATTAACATAGCTATAAACTATATATGATGTACTTTGATTTCTTACCTTAGACCGAGAGCTCACCATCTCTTCAGTGCCGGACCTGGTACCAGATTCGAAGACCCTACTGCTCCACTTCTTTTTGAGTTCTCAGACCTCTCCTTGCCTGAATTCCCCTTCAAGGACAGCTGTCCCTTGAGACGACTTCGATTCCTTAACATACTACTACTCCGTTTCGGCACATCTATAGCTCCTTCTACACAATCTCCTGCCTGGGCACAACTCCAAACTCTTGATGGCCCTTCCTCTCCAAGTGACCTTAGCCTCGGCAGTCCATTCTTCAGTCTGCAGATAGCCCACTGCTCCACACCATGACCATTATCTGACTTCTCACAGACTGGGCAAGGTGGGTCGTGCTTTTGTGGCTTGGGAGTGATTCGCTCCAAGCACTCAGCATGAAACACGTGCCAGCATGACAGAACCCCAGTGATCGGCATGTCTCCACTACAAACCATGCGACGGGAACCCCATGGTGATCTTTGGGACAGAAACCTATCGCAAAGTCCACATCTGGGGCCTCCATACAGATTCTTATGCGGAAGCCCAAAGCATTCAGTTTCCAATGGTCCAGACACATCAGTGAAATCCATACTACTGTTACCACTCCATCGGGAAGGTTCTCTTCGAGAGGTACGACCTAAATTCAATGATACAGGAGACTGGAGCTCAGTGAATGCATGAGCAGACCTCGTCTCAGGATGCGGACTGTTATTTAAGTTAGAGGGAGCAACAGCACCATGAGATTCTTCATCGTCAACTGGGTACTCAGAGAATGAGAAGGGGTGGATAGGCTTTGACATGAATGAACAGCAACTTGAAAAGCTACGGTGGGAGGAAGCATGAGTTTTGGATGCAGGCTCATATTCACTGTCATCAGATCGAGAGGATAAAGACCCGGCACTTTCTAGAATTCTTGAAGTTCCCTAGAAAGCAAACCACAGAAATTCAGTGAAAAAGATGTTGCGATAAAATATTTATCTATATGACAAGGGTGCAGATGAAATACCTCTACAAACCGTGAGAAAGTTTGTGGCATGGATGAAGATTCTGGCAAAAAATCAGAACTATGTTCAGCCATCATATGAAACAAAAAAGGGATAAATTTCTGTAAATGTAAAATGTAAGAGTGCTCGAGCATCGCGTGTCCACTTACAAATAATATGCTACAACAGAGGTTACAAAATGTAACCAGATTCAGCATATCAAAGCATCAATAATGTAATTGACAATAAAAAACCACTATGTATTTCCAAGAGTGACTAATATTTCATCAAATTGAATACCGAGATGAAGTTAAGAACTTCCAAATTCAACTTCTCACACACACATCCACTTATAAAGAATATGCAGCCTGTACATCATAGGATAGAAAATGTAACCAGGTCCAACATTATCAAAGCACCAATAAATTACTTGACAATAATAAAGACACTTTCTACAAGTTCGACTAATATTGCATCAAATTGGATACAGGGATGAAGAAGAGAACACAAACGCGCGCGCGCGTATCACACCTGCGTGCGCGCGTGCCGCGCACACATATACACACAAGGAATAAAAAACTTGAATTTATTTCAAGAATTTCTGAAAACATCTTTTCCCTCTTTCCACAAATAGTATCAACCCACTTTCACCATCTCCAATTTGGTCTGTATCTCCAAGTTTAGTCTCCTCCTCGCTAATTTCTTCTCATATTGTTTTGAACATGAGTATTATATAAGTCATCAAAAGCTGCATACCAGAATTAATTACTACCTGCAACCAAGTTTTATAGAAAATATAGCATACAATCAAGTAACAGTTTGAAACAAAGAAAAATCAAAAAAAGAACAAAGAAAAGAAAGGATGGTTCCATTAAGATAGTAGGGATGGCTTACATTCCTACCTAGGAGACAAATAGGTTAAAGACTTTCTGACTACATCTTATCATATTAAACAAGTAGGGAATATGGATGATTCCGGGACTCCAGTCACCCAAAGGAAAAGGGGACCCAACTCACCCCATATAAATGAAGGCCCACTCACACAATACAGGATCCACTAAGCCAGCCTGGTTCAATGCATTTTTTAACCACATCATAACTTTAAAGCAGCCAATGACATCAAATTTCCAGGTCTTCAACAATGATTGTTACTTTTGGAGTGGACCTAGATTGTGGCACTAGTTCAATGGAATCAACTGCTAGGACATCAATAACTGTCGAATTAACTCAGTAGACCTTTACCTTCAGTATGAAACATATTAGGCACTCGAAAAAAAACTGTGTGAAACCTATGATGTCTTCCTCCATTGTGTGTTTAAAACATAGCATAAGATTGTCGCAACTCTTTCACCTTTTACAAAGATGCATCATCCTAGTGATTTCAACTCCAAGGAACAAAACTTGCTCTAATACCAAATTTTGTCGTAGATGGGGAAGAAAAGAGGAATCAAAAGAAGGCTGGTCTTGTCAAGATAGCAGGTACAGATTATGATGAGGATAGATGACAGGAAACTCACTCAACCAAAAGGAAATAGGGAATTGCACGCTAGAACAGGAGCCACCCATTCAATCTGCTTTAGTGCATTTTATACACATCATAACATTAGGAGCAGCCATTGTCTTACATAATTAGACTTGAGATATTAGTTATAAACTTTAATTAATGGGCTTCTTAATTATGGTCAGAACATATTCCCGCTGCAACAGCATAGCTAACTAGTGGATATCTTTCCTCATATGCTACAACCTGGAATAATATATGATCCATCAGAAGCTGCAAATTTAGCTTTATTAACTTCCTTGCTTTCACAGAAAATATACAATAGTACGCGAAAACAAGACACATACAAGGTAAGATGCTTTATCGTAAAGATGCATAAATATGCTATAGTCTATACAAAAAAATAATAAGGGCTTATGACTATAGTTGTATTCCAAAAGTTAACTACCAACTCACATGATGCGGCATACCAGAAGATCACTTTCACAGATTAGCGCAAAGAAACATACCAGCTTATCAGTTTTGAATTTCAATTTCTAGTCATAATTTGAACAATAAAAGAGTGAACTCAGTGAAAGTTAAGAGGCTTTCCAAACAACCCATAGGTCAGAATACCATTTGGCACAGATGTAGGAATTTAACCGATTTAAAGTTTACTTTGTAATGTAAAGCATACAGTTTATACATATTTCATAAAGGATACAGTTTATACATCTCTCGACACAGTATATTAAGTAGCAATCATTCTTGAAAAGTGCCAGACGTTTACAGAATGTAGGTATGTTAACACACTCTTTCTATATATTATGTAGTGTGCCTTCACTGTACACACACTACGAGATTCTGGGCATATTCAGGTGCATGAGAAATATAAATAATTTTGTTAATTTCAATGCAATCTCATTTGTAAAAAGTTAAATATTAGGAAATATGATGGGGTCTAACATTAGTAATTATTTAATTCTATTCAATTGCTAATGGCATGCCGTCATTGAATCCACTCTTTAGTAACTTTTCTCAATCCTAATTTCCCACAACATGTCTTCATTAAACCCCTCTATACGTGCTGCGAACCTGCAAAAACAAAATCTAGCACTTGCCTTCTCCCACCACATTGTGCGTGTGTGTACGTTGGTTTTGTCTGGAAAACCATAAATTTTCTTCTTATTACAACTTTAGACATTTAGTTATTCTTAAATCTTCGGATGTTGCCACTATTACGTCTTCTCAAGATGCGCGCGACACATAGATGATCCATCTGAGTGTTGAATATGACAGTGGTTATGGAGCTTGGTACTTCTTTTCGACTTTTCCCAAAAACATTAGGGATAAAAGAATGACTCAAAGTACGCCAGAAATATATTAGTTTTCCCTAAAAGTACAGATACATCAGGGGGTAACAATTATAGATAATACTGGAAAATAACCTAGTCAGTAATCATGTGGTTGTGTTATGAACATGTTTGCTGCAAGAAGAAAAGGCATGTAACCGCAAGTTGGCAAGTGGTGCAATCTTAAAGAGGACAATGCAATATCTTTTCAGAGAAAAAAATACTGATGGAAAGAAATTGGTTGTGACAGATGATTACTAAAGAATTAAATGGAAAATTAGATCTTGGAGGATGTAGGAAGAAAAAGAACTTATATGTATGGCAAAAGACTGATACCTAAACCACGATATGATGACAAAGTATCAAAAGCAAAAGACGAATAAGATGTGCAAATGAAAAGAACTCACAATATGCAGAATGATCAATATAATAGTATAGGGTGTAAAAGAAGATGGGAAAACTTGGGGCAAAGGAGAAGAGAAACAAAGACACTGAAAGATTGAGAGAGAGAGAGAGAGAGAGAGAGAGAGAGAGAGAGAGAGAGAGAGAGAGTTTGGAAAGACTAGTATCTTCAAAAATAGTTGAACAGAACACTCTAAAAGAACTAATTTATTAGAAGAACCATAATCTAAGAGTTCCATATACATCAAAGCGAGCATGCGTCCAACATGGGCCAGGACGCGCCTAACACTCGCTTAACAAGCCTTTTCTGCTGCAAGAAAAAAAAAACCAAGAAAAATTATGCATCAGACATATCAGACCAAGCCAGCTCAAAGGAGGAAAAAGAATTCCACAAGAGCCTCTGTCAAACACTACAACTATGTCCTCACTTGGATAAATATAAACGGGGACCCTTTAACACAAGCAGGACACTATCATAGCATGCCCTCAAACACCTTTCAGACATATGAGGAGTATCATGGGCTTGCATCAGGCTGGGTGTTAGATTGGGCTTTCAGATTTCTTTTTTTGGTTTAATTCTTGGTTCTATGATCTAAGAATTTTCAGATTAAGGTGTAGAAGTAAGGATTTGTGATGATTCCAATTTTAGCTTGTGCTTTTCTCGCTTATGAAAAACATGCACTAACTAGTCGGTGTTCTATAGTGTATTAATGCATGCATGCATGCCCAAACAAGTTGTTTTCTATTGCCTGATTCTAAACCCTAACGAGATTTCAATACATCAAACACTTGGGTCAAGATTTCGGTTACCTTCTAGCTTGTTCTTTTTGATTGCTTTTATGTGTTGAGGCATACCATGCAAGATATATTGAATTTGTATAGCTAGTACTAGATGAAAACTGTCAGAGACTAACTAAACTTCATTTACGATCTTTGTAGGTACAGCAACAGATGAATGTTCATGCTAATGACAACAAACGCAAATTTGACGATGTTTTCAGCAGAGAGACCACCGTTATAGAGATGAAGAAGAAGATGATGATGAAAGAGAGTAATTGTACTCCTAACTTGCAGTTAAGCTTGAGGCCAATGTCACTTGGAAATGGTGGCAGCAAGGAGAAGAATACTGAGAGTGATGAAGAAGCCGATAGTACGCTCTCGCTTTCACTCTCCCCTCCTGTTTGCAATATGAAACACAGAATGCAGGACGTGACTGTGAAACATGAGATACATTTCTTACAAACTTTAGCAGCAACGAGGCCGCTCAGGGGCTGAGTACTTTGGATCTGACCATGCTAATTGGAGCATTGGAGTGAGATCTTTCAAGTACTTGTCTCAAGGACTTGATTAGTATTAGCGCATAGACTAGTTCATCTATGTATAAGGTAATTAAGCCCAAGGGTTCAGTTGAATCCGTACTTGAGTTTAGATATTAATCACCATTTTCTATATATTCCCTTCTATTGAGATCTTTTAGCAGTTATTATTGGAACTATTATTGGTGACCACCTTAGAGAACTTGACATTTTGTATGCTGAAAATATTGACGTATGCTATAAATGGCTTAGTAAAAGATGCTATAATAATGATATGATATATATTTATACAAGCATGGTTATATACTACTTTTACAGTGAATGCTATATTTGAAAAAGATAAGCTATGTTCAAACAAGTAACGTTACTTCGAACTGAAGAGAAAATTCCTTGTAATAGTTTTATATGCTGGGCGAACAAATATGCTAAACTAGTTAGTATATGGTTTTACTACTACTATTATTCCGTATCAGATATGTCACAGTTCCTTCCCAATGCTATATATTTCATCTCTAATTAAAATTATTCTTTCTAAAAATTATTGTTAGATCCGGTGAAATTAAAGAAATCATTAGTATGATAATAGTGCAAAATCTCAGACATAAGATTTACTTTTGAGGAAATTTTCAGATCTAAGTCAATATTTGAAATATAAGAGTTTCGATCTGTGTGGAAGCATATCTTAATTATTATGATTTGATCTCAAGAGATTATTGCGTCGCTAGATGAATCCTCCTCAATCAATCGAAATGGTGAGAAGAGCTATAGCGAGATTGAGTACAGACTTAAAGGCGAGATTAATGAATGAAAACTTGATCCGTCAAAATCTCAGAATTGATGTATGGAGGCGTGCAGAGATTGTATGGGAGCGTATCTCAGAGGGAAGGGTTTGACGTCTACATAAAGAGACTCAAAACTCAAGTCCTAATTTGAGCACTCTCATATTCAATCATTTTGAGATTCAGCTATCCTGAATCACCCTAGATCCAACTATCACACTTTTAGACTGAACACTCTCAATTCCTCCATAAAAAAAAAATATCCATCTAATGCAGAACAATCCAAATTAGGTCCAACACTTCATCAAACAAAATTTCCGGTTGCAAACACTCTACCAGAAAATGTGTCGGTAATCTTCCTCTAACGTTAATTTTGTTCAACATAAAACGGTTACTTTTCTATTAACTTTCCATCCAGTCAAATCAATCATGGCTACAAAGAAAGTGTTAAAATAGAAACACTGCATTTAGCCTTTCCAACACAACTGAATGACTTCAAGGTAAGGTGAGAAACATATGACCAACTATATCCTCCAAGTTATTAGCTCATACAGTAGCGAAGCAGGGATCCATTCTCCTGCCTTAATAGTGATCTCTAGCACACATAGTATGAATACGTGTTGTAGTGGAGTAGCTCCAAGAGTGTATATCAATCTCCCACAACGTCAACTTGGCCCATTCACGATCCCATTGCAATTAGGCCAGTCATCTCCCACTAGATTAGCAAAATCTCCTCACCCAAGTAAGGTAAGAAGTGCACATATAGTTTCACAACAGGTTGACATGCAAGGATCGGCTTCCTTTTGATCACAAAGCAATTTGGGTGCTTCCTCTGTTCGAATTTTATGAAGTTTTGCTTCACATTTATGTGTTTTGTCTTCCCATGGTATTTTTCATTCTTTACATAACCTATCCCCGCATTCAATCACAATGCAAAGTAACTAGATCTGTGCATGCAGAACAATCTCTAGGCGACCAAGAAAGTGTGATAACCATATGACGCCGAAGCTGTGACACACTTAGCCTCCACTGTCAACAATGCGATGACTGACTGCTTCTTGCTGCACACCAAGAGATTGCTCCACCCGCGAGCAAGAAAGTGTACCCTGATGCCGAATTGTGCTCATTAAGATAGCCAGCATATTCGCCTTCAGTGTAATCTATAGATCCGCAAGTCCGATCTGTCATAGTATAACATGTAGTTGCTCGTCCTCTTTAGGTGTCTCGTTATTCTCTTGGCAAAAGTCTAATGAGTAGGATCAGAATACAATTGAAAAAAATTGAGGAATCAAATTCTGAGTGACAACTAGGGAGTAGATAGCATTACACACATCAAGCACCTGAAGATGTTCGAGTATACACACCATTTGTTGTCACTTTTCTGAAGTCTAAGATGACAGTTCTTTTCGACTCGGGTCAACATGGGTTTTGGGTTATGCATTTTGAATCTTTATAAGACATTTTTCAGCTACGTCTCTTGGGAGAGACCAAGACCCCTCTCAAATTCGTCCGCTGTGGATTTCCATCCTATGTATATAACTCGCATCTCCTATATCTTTTATGACAAAGTTTGACATGTGTTCATCATCCCTATATTGTTAGAAATTATCAGTGTGCCATTAACACGTGTCATAATAAAGAGCTTGTCATTAGATAGATCGCTTACACATTGATCCTATTCAATTATTGTAAATCCAAACTAGAATTATGACTCAATGAAGTCAAAGGTACCACTTTTTAGACGATTTCAATATGTAGATAGTAGGTAGATTGCTTGAAGTGGCAAAATTTACACCTTAACTACAAATCCCTCGGGTTGATCTATAAAGATTTTGGTTGGTCGTTTGGATAAGTAATCAGCCCAGTCCTACCTAACACATGCTAACTTTTTCCCCCCTTCA
>JAXCLS010013968.1:71089-84399 GCA_035584285.1 Agave angustifolia | reverse complement strand
AGCGCTGTTTCTCTAATCTTAGTCACCTCCCCACTTAGTATCTGGGCAGCCAACTAGATGTGCATTTTTATCATATGCATAAAAAAGACTAAGATTTAGATAGCTTTTAATATACCTTAGTGTCTTCTTCGCAACTAGCTAGTGAGATTCTTTCGGTGTCTCCATGCAGCGACTCACAAGTCCGGCTCCATAAGTAATATCGGATCTTCAAGCTACCATGTACAGTCTTGAGAAGACTCGAATCCACAAAACCTTTGTCTCCTTCTCTTGAGAGCTTCATTCCGGTGGCTACTCGTGTGTTCACTGAGTTGCATTCATTCATCTTGAACTTCTCTAACATCTCCTTCATGTACTTCTTCTGAGATATAAAGATCTCATTTTTTTGCTGCTTCACTTCAGTGCCAAGAAAGTAGGACATCAATCCATTGTCCGTCATGTCAAATTCGCTAAACATGAATGCCTTGTATTCTTCATGCGTCTCAACGTTATTACCTATGTATAGCAAGTCATCAGTATAAAGAAAAATTATTAAAAATTTGTCTTGATGGTTCCTTTTCATGCAGACGGCATGCTCACAGGGACATTTGGTATAGTCATTTTAATGAAGATATTCATCAATCCATGCATTCCAAGTTCGTGGTGCTTGCTTTAAGCCATACAGGACTTCTTTCAGATGGTACCCTCTGTTCTCTTGCTCTTCTACTAAAAAATCTACTGGTTGTTGCACATACACCACTTCCTCAAAAACACAATTGAGGAATGTTGACTTTATATCAATATGACATACTTCCACCTGTGATGAGCTGCTAGTGAGGCTAATAATCTCATAGTGTCCAGTCGAGCAACCGGCGCAAAAACTTCTTCACAGTCAATGTCATACTTCTGCTTGTAGCCTTTAGCTATAAGCCTCGCCTGTACCGATCAACTTCTCTATCTGTTATGCGCTTGACCTTGTACACTCACTTGACACCAATCGAGTTGTGATTATGTGAGAGTGTTGTCAACTCCCAGGTGTCATTCTTTTGTATAGAGTAGATCTCCTCCTCCATTGCCAATCATTAACAATCTTCTTCCTTAGCCTCTTGGAAAGTGAGAGGCTCGTGATCAACATATAAGCAAAAGAGATTAGTCTCTCCATCTTCTTCTATCTGCTCATAGATCTCCCTGAGACTTCTCATTTTGATCGGACGTCATTGTACGACAGATTCGCTGTTACTACCTCCCCAGAAGATGGAGAGCTTCCTACAGGAGAGGGTGTAGCTTGTTGAGGAGATGGTGGCGTAGCTGGTGATGGAACCTCCTGTGGGGGCTCATCATGTTCATCCATAACAGGTTACTCTTTGACGATCTCTTCATTGCTCCAGTTTCATGCTTTTTCATTAAAAACGACATCTCTACTAGCCATTAATTCTTAGTTAGTGGGTTATAGGGTTTATATGTCTTTGACTCCTCACTATATCCGATGAAGATGCATTTTTCATCGCGATCGCTGAGCTTCTTCCTTTTGACTTCTGGTACTTGAGCATATGCAACACACCCAAAAATTCGTAGGTGTGTCACACTGGGCGTGTAACCGCTCTATGCCTCTTGAGGAGTTTTGCCCTTCACTTGATTCATTGAGACACCGGTTAAGCAAGTAAGTTGAATACGCCACAGCTTCTGCCAAGAACTGCGTCGGCAGCCCTTTTTCTTTGAGCAATGTTCTTGTCATGTCAAGAATAGTGCGATTTTTTTTTCTGCGATGCTATTTTGCTGTGGTGTGTAGGTAATAGTAATCTGCCTCTTTATTCCTTGCTCCCTACAATATTCTTGAAACAAATTAGAGGTATACTCACCACCTCGATCAGATCAGAGAGTTATCAGCTTATGGCTACTCTCCGCTTCAACAAGGGCTTTAAAATACTTAAAGATAGTAAAGGCAGCAAATTTTTCTTTAAGAATGTATACCCATAACTTTCTACTGAAATCATCAATGAAGGTAATAAAATATCTATTATCTCCTAAAGAGATAGGATCTATTGGTCCGCAGACGTTGGTATAAACAAGTTACAATGGTGTCTCCGCTCTCTACGACTTTTCACTGGGGAAAGGAAATCATGCTTGCTTGCTAATTACGCAACCTTCACAAATGACTCAGTGAATCAATTGTTGGTAAATCTTGTACCAAGTCGGCTGTAGATAGTAGCTTCAGACCGTTGATGTTTAGATGGCCGAAGCGAAGATGCCACCTTCATGACTTATTTTTCACGATTCCTTGAAAACACTTCTCAACTTTCGTGTTTAGATGCAATGAAAATATGTGATTTCTTGTTATCTTAACACAAGCTATGAGGCTTCCTTTTGCATTTTTCTACCAAAGATGATTGTTCTCATATGTACTTTGTATCTTTTTCTGAGTAATTGACCGATGCTGAGAATATTACTATTCATGTTAGGAATATAATAAACATCGGAAATATACTTGGGCTTACCATCCTTTTGGTAGATTTTGATCTTCCCTTTGCCTTCAACAGGGAGTTTTGAAGAATCTCCCAAGCTCACACTTCCATGAACTCCTTCTGCGAGTTCCATGAATAATTTTTTCTTCCCGCACATGTGGTTGCTAGCACCCGAGTCAAGGTACCAAACATCATTCTGAACACTTGAATCATTATGAGTAAGAAGAAGAGTAGAGTTATTACCCACATCATTTGTTGCTTTGTTTAGATTTGTTTGCTCTTTGATTTTGTGCCAACAATCCGAATCATAGTGCCCAAACTTGTGATAGTTACAGCACTAAACATTCTTATTGTTTTCATGCCCAGGTGTGGATCTTCCCCAATTGCTTCATCCTCGTCCTCTTGAAGTTTTGAGTCTCCACTTGATTTTGAGTGGCTCGTTATTGGGGACCACGCCCCTGCCTCTACTATGACCACCACCTCTACCTTGTGAACCTTTATCTCTCAGAGTCAACTTTGACTCTAGTGCTTGTTCTAAAAATGTGAAACTAGCCTTCTTTTGCATTCGTTGTTCATGAACTTGCAAAGATCCCAAGAGCTCCTCTATTGTGATCTTCACCAAATTCTTTGACTCCTCAATTGCTGCTACCATGTGCTCGAACTTTGATGTGAGAAATCGAAGAAATTTCTTCATCACTCGGATGTCCTCCATCTTCTCTCCATGTCTCCTCATTTTATTCACATTTAGCTTTAATGGTGAATAATAATCGAAGGATTTTTTTCATCTTTCATTTGAGCGGCTTCAAGATCTCCCTTCAAAATTTGGAGACGGATTCGCTTCACTCGCTCGACTCTTTTGTAGATGGTAACAAGGATTTTCCGTGCTTCCTTGTTCGTCATTACTTCAACAACTCTCTCAAAGGTAGACTCGTTCAATCTTTGATAGAGTATAAAATGAGCCTTACTATCATTCTTTCTTTTTTCTCTAAAAGCTTTCTTCTCTTCGGCGGTGTAGGCGGCTTCTACCTCCGTGTGAGGTCCCTGAACCCATCAATGATTAGCTCCTATAACTCTTGAGAATCAAATAAGGCTCTCATTTGGATTAGCCAATTACTCTCATAGTTATCTTTCGATAACTTGGGTACTTGAGGATTTACAAGGTTATTAATGGAGGCCAAGATGAGAAAAAAAATATAAATGATGGATCAAAGAGCTCTGATACCAATGTTATTTATTAATCTACGGATTAATATGCATCAATCTAATTTTTTGGTGGAAAAGAAAATTCAACTTTTCTTGCTTTTCTTTTATCTTTTGTTTTTCTTCTTGCTTGCCTTTCAACACCAACATATGAGCCCTTTATTAGGGTTGAAGTACATAAATGTTTCATTTTTTTCCTTATATTGAGTTAATACAAAGGTAACTCATGTGGTAATTAGACTTTAGGTTACTAGCTTTATATAGATTTTAGTAAAGAAAACCTCAGGTTTGTTTAATTAATTTCATATCTTCAACAAAATAATATGAAAATTTCACATTTTCAAGTGGCCAGACAGTGGAAGATCTATTTTCTGACACATGCAAGCTCATGCCGAGAACAAGGCGAGATAGAGAAGCTGAAAACAACATTTACAAATTTCTTACATTCTCCCTTATGGAAATGAAATCTGTCGGCATCAAATCTCAACTGCGGATTTGAGAGAAGAAAGAAACTACAGATGGAAATAAAAAGCATGCTCTCTCTGGGACCATCTTCAACAAGAAGCAGAAGAACAGAATAAAGTGACTTTTTCTGTTGATTTTCAACACACTTTCCATTTATCCTTTTCGGCATTGTTCTCGGCATCCATGCATCAATCGTCTGTACTCAGTCGGATGTGCGTTTCGGAATTCGGATATCCGCTGGAAATGAACCTACAGCTCAATCAAACAATTCTCAATTCTCAGTACTATATAAATACCTAGCTGTATTGTTTGAACAATCAGGTGTGTGCTGCTTGTCTTGAGAATAGACACCAGCGTGCAGGAGCATTACTGGGCAATTCCTTCCTTGGCAGGCAGCCACCTCCCCGAGCTTCTGCTGCGCGCAGAGGAGGAGGCCGACTGCCAAAGGAGATTTGCCCAGCAATTCGCCTGCACGGCTCTCTCTCTCTCTCTCTCTCTCTCTCTCTCTCTCTCACAGATTGTCTGACTAGCTAGAGACCTCTTGCACGACAACTGGAAAATTTACCACTGTGTGGCATGTAGAACTCGCTCCCCCACAACACTCTTAGATAGTCATATACAGGCTTGTGCAATATTGCTACTCATTTCAAGTTTTTTGAAGTTCAATAGGTCCCATGCGGTCAAAAACTGATTTTCATTTTTTTCCCCTCTTCGTTTGCCTGTTCTTGATTAATTACATCAAGACTTGAATGTAGGACCTCTTACCTTCAGCTCAAACTAATCCTAAACAAACGAGTGATCACATAATTTATCAGTAGGAGACCAGAAAGCAAAAAAAATGAGCAGAAACAGAAGCTGATCCTATCACCTACCAAACTGAGGGGCTTCCTGCAGCATATGATCGTCCAAGCATTCCTGCTCCCAATTCTTTCCCATCTATGCTAAATTTGTAGTTACTTGTTGGAATGACTGCCTTCCTCTAGTTGGCTAAACACACCGATCGTTAAAAGCCCCATTGAACATTCGCGGCTATGATTATCTTTGTTATAACTAGCTAGAACAGGAAGCTAATTAATGCTATGCTATTATTATGTGGTACCTAACTATAACTATTGAATACAAACAATGTGCATAATCTATTTAAACCGATATAACTAAAATTTGCTTAAACAGACAGTTAGGTCACTACCTGGACCGCAAAAAGAGCCCAAAAAATCAGTGGCTCCAATATAACTATTTTTTTTATAGATAAAATCGTGAGGTAAGAGCCCCAACGTTTCATTTATAAGAGTATAAATTTGCATAGCAACAGTCATACACAAGTTTCTCCTTTCCAAAAAGAAAAAGAAAAAAAGAACAGAAAAAGAAACGAATTCGCCGGAGCGCCCTTTGCTCAGTCGCGGCTTCTCCCGTGTACCGTAGATATGTCATCTCCTGTTCGGACCGGTCCAACTCTTAGCCGGATGTCCCACCAGTGACGTCACGACATCTGCAGCTCACATCCTATCATCCCGTAACCATAGCCCCCACCACCAATGACGTGACATCCCCTTCACGGCACTTACAATATCTGCAGCTCAGCACCGACCATTCCTCGACCGGCCACTGCTGATAGAGTATCTGCAGCTCTAATCCGGTCATCTTTTGACCGGATCTTCCACTACCGAATTTACAGCTTGTCCCCACTACCGTAGCTGCGGCAAAAATCCGGTCGTCTCCGGCCGGGCA
Organism: Agave angustifolia; assembly: GCA_035584285.1. Taxonomy (NCBI): domain Eukaryota; kingdom Viridiplantae; phylum Streptophyta; class Magnoliopsida; order Asparagales; family Asparagaceae; genus Agave; species Agave angustifolia. The sequence continues at coordinate 78,568 of JAXCLS010013968.1, read as the reverse complement.
CCGCCGCTCAAAACTAGCCAGGCAGATACCCTCGCAAAAACTATCACCAGCCCTTGCCCGAATCATAGAGTTCTGCGAACCCCCTCTCGCCGGATCACCACTGTCTCCCTCGGATCAGAAGTCCAGATTTGTCGGCCGTCGGCCGGATCCGACTAGATATGTAGGTGCTCAGCCCCTCAGTCGGACCCGACTGGATATGAAGGGGAATAGCCGTCTCAGCCCCCGATGAGGCCATCGCGCCTGCAGCCATCGCGCGATCACAACAATCATGCGAGTCGCAAACTCGCAACCTTTGGGCCATTGCAGCCCTCGACGGCCATCCCGCAGTGGGATCCGGCTGAGGTCGCAGGCATCTGATGGAAGGCCTCAATGTGGACAGCCATCGCCCCGTCACAGCCCTCGATGTGGCTGGATCCGGTTGGATCTGTAGGCGGCTGGCCGGATCCGGCCCCTCGTTTGCCAGAAATGGCTGAAAACGGAGGACAAAAACAAAAATAGGAAAAAAAAAAAAGAGGAGAAAAAGACGAAATAAAAGAAGTAAAAGGAGAATATTCAGATGTTGTGGGAGCTAGAGGAGGTTGCCGTCGCGGTGGGGGGAGGAGGAGAGCCGGCCTCCCCCCAGATCTGGTAACTTTAGGGGCTGTTAGGGTTGGGGCAGAAGCTGAATCTTTGAATTGCTCTTTTGAAACCCAATTTTGTAACTCCTTGAGTAAGGACTTTTCAAGAACTTTAAACTGCAAGTTACATTTCTCCTTAGCTCCCAATATATCTATTATTATAGGAAATACTATGCATTGTCGTGGAAAGGAGAATCCTAGTTGTTATATAGCAATCAGAGCTTAGTCCCACTCGAACCATGGATCTAATACTCCAGTTTATTGCGTACATAGACTGACGTGAAATTGAATAGAGGTGTTCATGGGTCCGCTAAGAAAACTGCATACTCCCAACGGATTATTCCCGATGGCTGTTCATCCCTCAAAAACACAAAAAATTAATAGTTTCAGGCTGGTAACCAGTTGAAGATCTATTATCTTATAGATGCAGTGATGCCCAGAACAAGGCAAGAATGAGAAGCTGAGAAATACAACATACATTTATAAATTTATTATAGGATCAATCTACTTTAAAATGAAAGCTGTTAACTGCAATCAAATCCCAAGTCCGCATTAATTTGAAAGAAGAACTAGAGAAACTTAGCATGCTTGCTCTTTTCTCACACGTAAGGAGACCACGTATAACGAAAACATGCATGCAGCACAAGGATCAGTAGTTGAGAATACACAGCATTTGATATGGGATGTTCCGATTGAAATGGACATACAATAGAACATTCAAACTCAATTCTCAACAATGATAAGCACCCTGCAGTATATCGTTGAGGAATCGTATCATGCACGTGTGCATCGTACTGTTAATCCAAATAAACATTCGACAATGGACAGTAGTTGCTTGGTCTGCAGAAGCATTACAGAGCGATCCTTCCATGGCAACAACCCTCAGCCACACCTCAGAGCTTCCACCGTGGAGGCAGCCTACTGCTAAAGGAGATTTACCCCGCGATTAACAGGTCGCAGGCTTTCCTTTTTCTATTCCCTCGTATTTTATAACTATTGTTATTCTTATAGTTATACTATAAGCGAGTCCTGCACTGGATGTCGCTGATGATTGCCAGAGAGCTTGCTACTGTGTTGCACTACATTTTTCTTTTTTTATGCTTTGTTTAAAGGCATCGCATCGCTTGTTAATAATGATGTGTCACCTAAGTAACTAATGAATTGTGTTTGCACTGGGGCTAAAATGTAAGCCTATGCATCTTTCTCAAAAGAAAAAAAGAAAAGAAAAATAAAGTAAAAAAAGAAGAACAAAAATGATGTGTGTAACTCCTATACGAGGCTAACATGCCCATTCCACCACTAAATAATGCTCGACGAGAAAAACAAATTATACAGTATTAAGTTATCATTGTTGATGGACCTCGACACATGTCTCATATTTCGGGCCAATGAGCCTAGTCCAAAAATTACTTTCTTTCTAATAATCTTTTTTTTTTTTTTTTTTTTGAAGGAAAGCGGTGAACCGTGTTCACTGTGCTACATTAAAAAGCTTTTAATGAAAACACTCAAAAGAATTACAAAAAAGAAAACAAGGGTTGTTCCTAATAATACTTTCTTTCTAATATTAAAAGCCATATAGTTGGGGTCTAATAATACAAGTTTAGTTGAGAACCCTATTAGCATTAGAAACAAGTGCCGCAAATTAAGATAAGGGATATAATTAGGAAATAATTAATACTTTTTGACATCGTTAACGCCACCATTGGCTTAAAATTATATTTAGGCCGCTATATAGACTAGAACAAGAACTCATACAAAGAATAGTTTTCATATATACATATACATACATATACATTTACATACATACATACATATATGTGTATGTTTAAATTATTTTGATAATTCTCCAATTTGAATGCAGTTTGTATATAAATTGTAATTGAGTCATTTTCTGATTATGATAATTTGATAATTTGAAGGCAATTTTTATATAAATTTTGATAATTCTCCAATTTGAATATGCATTGCTAGATAATTTGACGGCAATATATTTATAAATTTTGATAATTCTCCAATTTGGATGCAGTTTGTAGATAAATTGTGATAACTTGGCAATTCGAGAGGTGGATAAGCCAATTTAAAAATTCTGATAAATTTCTTTATTATTAGTGATTAATACTTGTGATAGTAAGAGTAGGTAGAATATAATCGGGATACATTCATCTTAATCTTGATAGGTATGTCGTATTTATAAAATAAAAATAGAGTTATCCAAATTTCTACAATTGATCCAAACAATAATGTTTGTATGCATTTTCTAGAATTGATCAAAACAATAATAGTTTTATACATTCATCTTAATTGTGATAGATATATCGTATTTATAAAATAGAATGAGTAATCCAAATTTCTGGAATTGATCAAAACAATAATATTTGTATACATGACTAATAAACATTTATTCAATGTAGATTTGGACGAAAGGAAGGCACAATGTTTGTTTTTCTTTCAATACTGAGATCATTTTGAGGTACGTGCTTATATTTTAGTTGAGTTGGCTTTTTGTTACATTCAGACTCTTGATATTAGCTATAGTTCAGCTGGTAGAGCAATGTGGTAAATTATTTGTTTGGTAATAAATTAGGTCCAATGTCCAACAACTATGTTCCTATTCTTTGTTAGTTTTAATGGTGAACTAACAATTGATAGAAATAATAAATCAAAATATGTTGATGAAGCTGTAAAGCTTATGAGAGTGAGAATTTCAATCACAAGACATAAGTTGGTAGAGAAAATACATCACCCTACAAAAATTAATTCAAATGAGTATCAGCTTCACATGACATGCAAGTGGCCTATAGATGATCATGATTATACCGTCGTACGTGTAAATGACGATGAGAATGTAGATGTCTTTCTTAACTCATTTTCAGACATTAAAACCGTAGAGTTGTGTGTGAAAAAAAATTATGTGAGCTATCAATTGCTTGAAGGTCATAGAGAATTCTCATATATGCTCGACTTGGATAATGAGTCAACTGGCTCCATGTCATTGAAACAACTGATGCCACATATAGATAAGAGTCAAAGGTTTTTGATGTATAATACGTAAGTAACTCGTGGTGTTTATTATCTATACAATTGTCTTTTTAATAGGATATTAAATTTCTAACATTTTATGAATAGTTCTAATGACTTCTGTAAGGGGGGATGATTTTTAATAATATGTTGAATATTGATTTGGTATCTAGATATGACATGTGATCTTATAGAATGTCTTATTCTTCTCTATCCTGAGGTAGACTTAACACAATCCACTTCAGGTGACATGGATTGGAGACAACGGAGCTGTCAGTGTTCAATACCAGGATATAGACGAGTGAACAATTCCAAATAGGTAAAAAGCATAGCTAGTACATTTAGCGTAGCTAGTACATACAAGAATCATCATTTTTATTATTAATTCTTCTATCATCTTACCTACTAATATATGTATTCAGATGATATAAGAGACATTGTAGGGACATCCAACTTCCCACCCAATGCAATGCTGGAAATTGTGGGTCCCTCTGGGCTTGTACCATTTGCTATTCTTCCTGCATCAGTGCATAATGAGTGAGTGATGATAATGATGATGATGAGGAGGATGAGAAGGAGAACAATGTCGTGCAAGAATACAACATGCATATTACAGCCGAAATAGATGATGCACCCAATGGGTTCATACTGCATATGCCAATAATGATTGTGTTGAGTTTGAAGACCCGTCTCTTGATGAGTTTCAAGATGAAGAATGGGTTGATGCAAGCATTGTGAAGAATATTGTTGCTCGTCACAATATGACTGGATCTCTGAATGATGATTTGGATGTTGGTGATATATTTAACTCTAAAGTGAAACTACAACATGATATTAGTGAATGATCCATCAAACATTTGGTGACATTCAAGCCCCTGAAACCAAACTTGACTTGCTACACCATCAAACATTTGGCGATGTTCAAGCATTATGGAGAGTATTGTTGCTCATCACAATATGATTGAATCCTTGAATGATGATTTGAATGTTGGTGATATATTTGACTCAAAAGAGAAAGTACAACATGTTATTAGTGAATGCTCCATCAAACATTTGGTGACATTCAAGCTCGTGAAAACCAACAAGACTTGACACACCCCAGTTTGTGACACTAACAAGAAAGATGGTGGGCATGCATGCCCATCAAGACTCCATGATTTTGTACCAAAACATGGAGGTCGATACTTCAAGGTTAATTATTTTGTGAAATATCATACATGTTATAATCCAACACTTCAATCGAATCATCGTCAAGTGGTAACCAGGTTTGTCTGCTATGTGATTATGCCTATGCTAAGGAGTAATTTTGATCTAACACCTGCTCAAGTTAGGAATCTGATTCACGATAAATTTTTACATCTGGATCAAATATCGTAAAGCATGGGTTGCTAGAACAAAGGAATTGTCAAAGATATTCGGTGATTGTGAATAGTCTTGTGAAACTCTCCCTCAATATCTTACTTCACTAAAAACCAACTCGGGCTCCATAGATAATTTTGAATTTGATCATTGTGGGCCAAGAATGGCTTGGCTCCATCGTGTATTTTGGACTTTTGGATCCTATATTGAAGGTTTTCTTATTGTTTCCCGCTCTTGAGTATAATTGATGCTCATTTGTATGGAAAGTATAAAGATACTTTACTCATTACCACTGAAGTGAATGCAAATAGTGGACTCTATTCATTGGCCTATGCAGTTGTAGGAGATGAAACTAAAGAAAATTGAACATGGTTCTTGTCGTCTATTTATCACTTTATACCGAGTGTACATCAAAACAAGACAATCACTTTTACCTCTGATTGGACGAAAGGATTACCAAATGCACTTAAAGCTGATTGGCCTACACCACACAATCATCATTTTTGTTTGAGGTGAAGGACTTGGGGCTCCATCCCAAAAGACTAGCCTTTTAAATGGAGTTGCCCAAATCCTTATGTTCCCAAGACCATCCCCACGTCTAGCCGATGTGGGACTATTTGTTCGACCCCAACCCCAACAATCCCTCTCGAACAAAGAGTCTCCCCTGCAAGCTCAACTATTTTCACACTGGAAGATCAAATGCTCTCTACACCGCATGACAGACCGCGTGACATGCGTGCGCCCATTGGAAAGGAGCACCACTGTCAAATTTCTCGAGAGCCCAACATTAGCTTCACAGGGGCCTATTGCACCTTTTTACGCCATTGGAGTGAGCAGGCCCATTGCGTCTTTGCGCCATTAGGGGATCTACATCGTCGAACATCACCCACACATACGACTAAGAAGTGGTTGTGCCTTTACGGCTGCCTACGTACCTTACCCAAGGGATCAAGCCAACCGCAGCTCTGATACCTCTTGAAGGACTTGGGGCACCATCCCAAAAGACTAGCCTTTTAGGTGGAGTTGCCCAAATCCTTATATTCCAAAGACCATATACCATTCCCATGTCTAGCCGATGTGGGACTATTTGTTCGACCCAAATCCCAACAATCCCCCTCGAACAAAGAGTCTCCCTGCAAGCTCAGCTATCTTCATTGTGTGAAGATCAAATGCTCCATCGAGATCTAACGTGAAGATCAAATACTCCATCGAGATCCAACTCTTCGCTGCGTGAGGTTCTTCTACACCACGTTACACCGCGTGGGGGAGCTGTACGCCTATTGTAAAGGAGCACCACTACTAAATTTCTCGAGAGGCCAACATTAACTTCACAGGGGCCTATATTGCGTCTTTTTGCGCCATTGGGGGATTTACATCGTTGAACATCAACGACATACACGACTAAGTTCGGGGCATGACTCTGATACCAATTGAAGGACTTGGGGTATCATCCCAAAAGACTAGTCTTCTATGTGGAGTTGCCCAAATCCTTATATACTCAAGACCATCTCTACGTCTAGCCGATATAGGACTATTTGTTTGACCTAAATCCCAACAAGAGCAAATAACAGAGAGAGAGAGTTTAAACCTGGGAATAGGCCTTTGAATAGATAGATGAACAGATGAAATGAATAAAAAAAAAGACAATATATTTGTGTGTTACTTAATTTAACTTTTTCTGATAAATAAAACCTAAACGTATTTATGTCCATGTAAATGTAGCACACTAAAGTTAGTTTTAGCTATTGATTTTCCGTGGCTTCATACATGTATTTTTAACAATACCAAATGTTACTAACAAATGACCCTCATTCCAAACTTATCATTTCTTGGCTTATACTCATTTGTGTGGGATCTGCACCTATGTATAGAAGTATCTCCCCCCCTTTTTTTCTTCTGAAAATGGGGGGATCCCTCCCACTTTATTCTAATACGGAGGAGAAAGTTTTTCTTATAAATGTTGATAGCATGTCTCGAAGACGGTGGCTTCTTTTTTATCACATGTTTTACCGAATCTTGTCAAGTTCCTCCTTGCTCTCTTCTCATTTTTATGTACGTGCATGTGCTTTTATAAGCAGAAGCATCTCTTGCTTCTTAGTGTTACAGTACACTAATTAGAGTGCTGAAAAGAAAATATAGTCTATTGATTAATTGTAACTATCTAATTATTCTTTTTTTTTTTTAAGAATGTTCTTCTAAATAACCATAACTATCTAATTATTGTATAAGTTGCTATGTTATTATTCTAAATGAAACTAACACTCGGGGTGTATATGATGTGTGCGTAGCCTGTTTGGTTAAGGGTGAAAGTGAGGAAGTAAGGAAGTGAGGTAGTAGTAATAGTTCTCTTTGGAACTTGGAAATTGGTTAGTAAGTTTTCCGGTATTTTGATGTTGTTGGAAAGTATGATTTGAAAAATTTTATGTCTTTTCCGGTGTTTGGATGGTAATGTGAAAGTGGAAGTGGAAGTGGAAACGTTGACCAT
>JAXCLS010013549.1:3359-15017 GCA_035584285.1 Agave angustifolia | reverse complement strand
ATTAAGCTGATTAACTTTACATGAATTAGCCGCCAGCTCCGTGTGCCACCTCACCTCGTAACCTGAACCTCTGGAGAGCGTCAAGGGATGCGGCGGAAAACAAGGAAAAAGCCCAAAAGTGATTTGACAAATTAATATTCACTTAATTCTCTCTTTTAAGGTTTTCTTTTTAAATTTTATAATTTTCTTTTTAGGAGGATTTCATTTCACCCACCTCTCTGTTAAATTGTAATTAGAAAAAAACTCACTCATAAAATTTAATTCGCTCCAACTTTTTTTTTTTTAAACAAAGGGCGTTCGCCTATGTGTTAAGCACAGAAATTCTACTGAAAGTCGCATTTGCCAATGTGTCGAGCATAGAAGCGTTGTTGAGTGCACTTTTGGAGCAGTACAAAGATTTAAATGTCTCCCGTAATATTAAACTGATGACTGCTACTGTGATCACAGTCCTAAAAAAAATGCTTTATTTTTTATTTAATATTTGAACCGTGACCATGACCGCAGTCCTCACAAAATACCCTGTTTTTGAATATGACTCTCGCTGCTATGTGATCGATTCGATTTGATTTCCTCTGTCTTATCGAGATCGAGATCGAATAATCTATGGTGCTGAAGCCTCTCGTGACAATACTCACATAAAATGGAAAGCATGCTTCTTTTTGGTCTAAATGGTGAAGAACAACGTCCATGTATGAGAAAAAGATATAAAAGAAAACAAAATTATATGAGAAGAAAGATCTCACCAATCTGATTGTTTTTTGCTGACGTGAATGAAGTTGAGGCCAAACAATATGAAGCTAAGATTTTTTCTAATTATGTTAAAAAATAATTGGCTGTAACCAATTTTTCCTTTGCAATTGCTCTAAATAATCAAGCCTAACATGAGATACTATAATTATGACTTACAAGTGAAGAAATTTGGCAAACAATAAGAAATAACTTTAAAGCTAAATAAATTAATAACTTTCTAAATTTTTTGTTTGCTGATCATATTAATTACTAATATTGTTTTGCGCGATAAAAAACAATTACTATTATCTTCTCTTTTGAATCTTAGAGAGGGGGGACTTTTGTATTATGCCTATAGAATAACATATTTTTTGAAGTAAAACACATCATAACTTCATGCTAGTGACAACGTAAGTTATCGTATAAGTTTTAACGCATATTACAAATTTAGTTCGAAAAATCTATTCTGATAAAATTTGAACTCACAATTTTTTACGAGAAAAAAATTGTCTTGTCAATTTGAGCTATGATCAATTGCCAAACTATAGGAAACTGTTAAGTGTTTGTTAGGACAATTGTGAAGTCCTTTTTATCTGTTTTTTAGAAACATTTCTAAAATACCAATAAAATTAAATTGTTGTTTTTTCAAATTAAGAAGCCATACAATGTGAAGCCCTGAGTTAAAAAGGTTAAGGATTTTCCAAGGCTTTTGGTTTAAAATATTTGACCTTTTTTCTAATGCATAAATTAAAAATGCACATGCAAGAGCAGTGCTTTTCATGCATAGGATCACAAACGTACGTTCTAAAATAGTTTAAAAAAACATGTTTTGATTTTATATAAAAAATAAAACTTATTCATCAAAATTTAATTTTGTTTTAGATATAAAACATATGCATAAGTTTTTCTAGACAAAAAATGCCCCCATCAATGAGGTCCCGATAACTTTTTTGAAGATTTAAAACTTTTGGTAAATTCAAAAACAAATGCATAAGTTTGAAATAAAACTTGAACCCAATAAAATTATCATGATTCTTTAATATCATTTAATATAAAAACAACAAATTATATTCTCCCTAACCAAAAAATTATTTTCCAAGAAGCTAATTCTAACCATAATATTATAATTATAATATTAATATAACTATAAAATAAAATCAAGGGGGAAAACTCTGAAAAATCAACCAAAACAAAGCTAAATTCTAGGAATTAACGTGACTTCTCACATGGCATTGAATCAAAACCGCACACATGTCACCAGCCTTTTCCTTCTTCTAATGACTCTTTGCAGCAAACTTCAAAGCTCTCAACTTTGAGTTCGCACTCTCTCTAGAGCTACCCATTTGAGATTTTCAGAGGTTCTTCAAGCTTCTCCCTTTATCTGGGTCTCCTAGTTTTCATCTTTTCCATCTGGGTCTGATCAATTTCCCTCAATTTCTCAGCTACCTGTTGAGGTGAGAGAGAGGAGCAATGATTGGAACTGCCATGGACTATCAGATTCTGGCTCACAAGAGCACTGCTGGGCTCAGAGAGAGAGGTTTTGGGCTTGGAGAGGGCAGTGGGATCTTTGGTCAAGCGTTGAAGCGTGGCTCTAGTGTTAGCTTGGGAAGAAAATTTGAGAAGGGCTTGAAGAAGAGAACTGGGGCTGCATTCTCTGTTCTCACCTCAGATGTTGGCAAGGAAACTGTGGTGAGTGATTCCATTGACAAATATTTGTTTTTTTGGCTAAAGAATCAATCTTTAACTTTTTAGGAATATACTATCTTCTTTCACTTGATGGGTTGTATGATGAGTTGGTGATTAATGTGCAGATGGTGATGATTCTTTAAATCTGTTTGCATTATTTGAATGTTTTTTAAAAAAAAAATTATGGTTTATGATTTTTTGTGTTGTACAATTAATTTTGACAGGTAAAATAGAAATTTTACAAGATGTAGGGCTGGTTGGATTTTGAGGCAAGTACAGTGAAATTTTAAAAAACATTAAATTTGAGGAGAAAATTTTAATTTTATGAGAAGCTTATCACTGATGGTTTGTAATTTTCACTGTCTCTTGACAGAGCAGTACCCATACAAGAAGGAATTAGGAAGGGCCTTAAGACAATGGAATGAAAACTTTTTTTTTTTTTTTACTTTTTCTATTTTCACATTTTTGTGGGAAAGAAAAATCTAAACCACAATGTTTTATGATTTTCAATCAGATTGTAACGAAATATCAGTAGCTGTAAGTTTTGTTGATTTTTAACCTCTTGTAGGTTTCTAATTTCTGAAACAATTGATGATAGTTAATATTCAGATCATATACTTTTTATCATGAGCTATGATTGTGTTAGTTTGATTTTCTTACTAATGCTTTCTTGATTTTATCTGTCATTAATTCAGATGTTTGACGCACCGATGTTTGAGCCACCAAAGGCCGATCCCAAGACTGTTGCTTCAATCATACTGGGGGGAGGTGCAGGGACGCGGCTCTTCCCTCTTACCAGCCACAGAGCTAAACCTGCTGTAAGATTTTTTTTCCATGCCGTATTCATATTTGTATTCAGATCTTAAAATTTTGATTGTAGCCATATCACATATTGAGACTGAAAATTCAAATTGTTCTAGAACTGCCATAGACTAAGTTGGACCATAATCTAGTAAAGTTTGATCTTCAGTAACTTGAGAATCTATCATGAGGTTTACTGTGATTTTTGTATTACTTAGAAAAAAAAAAAGAAATGTTTTAATTTAGTTTTTGTTTCTAGATTTCTGAAAGGATAAAAGGTTTTTCTAAAAAGTATCGCAGTGTAGAAGTATGAAGTGCTCAAATAAGTCAAGTGCCTACTTGGTTGTGCTTTGAATTAGACATTTTAGGAACAGCCAAAAAACATTCCCGCAAAGCAAAAAAGGGTGAATTTTCCGGTTTAGTTACAAATTAAGGAAGGATGATAGCTATTCGCATCTATTTGTTGTTATGACCCTTATCTTATAAATAAGAAGAAAATTTATAATTTATTCAGTGGCTTCTTCCCTTCTCTAGTTATTTTATTTGTCTCACTCCATTATCTTAGTTTGAGTAGTAGTAACAAAAGAAATTAAGATTTCTAGGTAGTGAAGTTTTTGTTTCATATTTGAAGACTCATTAATGACACTGTTCAATGCAGGTACCCATTGGAGGATGCTATAGGCTTATTGATATTCCTATGAGCAATTGTATCAACAGCGGAATAAACAAAATATTCGTCATGACCCAATTTAATTCGGCGTCTCTCAATCGCCACCTTGCTCGCACCTATAACTTTGGAAACGGGATCAACTTTGTGGATGGATTCGTTGAGGTACAACCATCTGAATATAAAAATATTCTTGCATACCTAAAAAGTAGTAAGGCATACTTTTCAAAACAACTATGAATTATATGCTTTTCCTTGCCTTACAATCAGTACTGTTTAGTTGTATGGTGGTCTTTGAGTATTATGCTAAGTTAATCTATAAATTGTATGATCACCATAATTATCACCAGAACCGCTGTTGGTTTCTCATCATTCTTACATGTTTGTAATTGAGTGTAATGCCGAAGTGTAAAGATCGTTAAGTGGTCCCTTTACTCAATGTGTAGGTTTTGGCAGCTACACAGACACCAGGTGAAGCTGGCATGAATTGGTTCCAAGGTACAGCAGATGCTGTGAGACAATTCATTTGGGTCTTCGAGGTTAGTACATATTTTTCAGCATTGGGTGCCTGTTTAAAGGATGGAGATTGCCCATAAGAAACTCCATTAATTTTTTTTTGCTTTTCATACTAATGCTTTCCTTTTTAATTCTCAAATAGGATGCGAAGAATAAGAACATCGAGCACATCTTGATTTTGTCTGGGGATCACTTGTACCGGATGGACTACATGGACTTTGTGCAGGTATAATGTAGCTCTATTAGTTTCCGCATGACACTTCAAAATTTTGTTCAATAACTGTTCACATATTACTTCTGTTATAGGTTCAACAATTGTTCATTAGTATAGCTGAATATAGCTGAATAATGAAGTTTATGATATATTATAATGTTTGCAGAAGCATATTGACACGGGTGCAGATATCACAGTTTCTTGTGTTCCTATGGATGACAGGTATGTTAAATGTACCCACTAACTCAATAAATTTCAAGTTATTCTGTCATTATTGCAACTATTTAAGAAGGACATGAAATTTTTTGTTGATATATGGTAATGCTTCTAAACTATTTCTATTATTCTAGCAACAATAACTGTAGAAGTGCCGGAAGGTTACTAGTTCCACATGGTTTGCATAAGTCGTATTTTATCTATGACTTGTTTCTACCAAGATTTTATCAGGGATTCAGGATGCCTGAAATCCTAAAGGTCAGCTTCCAAAGTGTTTCACTTTGTGTGCAGTTGGGTGCATGTCTGTCCGAGATTATGATCAATGATTTAGTGATATGCTGGATATTTATTTATTTTGCTACCTGGTAAAGTTCGTGGAGTCAATAGTTGGAACTGTTCCTATGGGCTACAAGCCTACAAGTAACGAAGAAAAGCCAGAGGGACAACAACTATTGAATTTCATAAAACTGAGATCACTTGGACCTTGTTTGGCAATGAGTTAAGACTTTTGATTAAGCTGGGTTAAAAGATAAAGCTTAACAACCTAAAGTTCGTATTTGATGGTCAACCCAGGTTAAGATGTTCCAAGAGAGGTGGGTTTGTACATCCCTGCTTAATACGGCTAACATAACCCGTGGATCTGGGTCATTTTAACCCATATTGGTAAAAAGGTTGTTTGGCAATACAAAGCCAGTTTAAAGTATCTTTACCCGTGCTGTAACTCATTGCTATACAAGGCCTTAAAGATATCAAAAAATTAATAGTTACTGGAATATCTACAGTTACCTACTAGATATTCTTTTACATGTATCTTAAATATCTTATATCTTGCAACCACTTCCCCATGCTCTTGATTAGAATTAGAACTTTAATCCGTTCTTGTTCTGCTTTTATAATATGCTTTTATATTGATCATTTAACCGATCATCTCTTACATTTCAGCAACCTGCTTCTTTAAATCCAAAGATTTACTCCTATTGTGTTTTTTAACCTTGAAAGCCGTGCTTCCGACTATGGATTGATGAAGATAGACAAGACTGGCCGAATCATCCAATTCTCGGAGAAACCTAAGGGTCCCAACTTAGAAGCCATGGTAAGCATATAGCTATCTTAGTGTCATTGTAGCCATACCAAGCCATATTGTTCGGCCTTAAGATTTCTGCTATGATAATTGCATACAGCAACGAGAGAACCACACAATAAGAAAGTTAACATTTTGTTGGAATACAGAAAGTTGACACCACTATTTTGGGACTGTCTCATCAAGAAGCAGCAGAATCTCCCTACATTGCATCAATGGGTGTGTACGTCTTTAAAAGAGATGTTCTTCTAAAGCTTCTGAGGTAAATTGCATAGTTGTCAGTACACTTGTTTATTTGAGGGAATGTGTTCTCATCCTTTTTCTTTTTTCTTTTTTCCCCTCAGGTGGAGGTATCCAACATCAAATGATTTTGGATCAGAGATTATACCATCTGCAGTAATGGAGCACAATGTTCAGGTAAATAAATTACCTTGAACCTCAATTTAGCTCTCCTATCTTATAGGAGCATATTCTCCAGGTTGTGTTCTATTATCCAAAATAGTTCAAAGTTACTGAATGTCTTATATTTTGGCAGGCATATTTATTTAATGATTACTGGGAGGACATTGGGACTATTAGGTCATTCTTTGATGCAAATTTGGCTCTTACAGAACAGGTTGGTTATATCTAAAGAGAGATAACAGTGACAAAATAATGTTTGTCCCAATGCTTTCCGTAGTCCAAAATTGTTGTGTGACTGATTTCTTTGTGTCTTGTGCAGCCTCCAAAGTTTCACTTTTATGATCCAATGACTCCCTTCTTCACATCACCTCGATATTTACCTCCTACCAAAGTAGAAAAATGCCGGGTAGGCTGATGTATAATGCATGCTAGACAGTTGTTTTATACATTTTTCGACATCTTATAGATTAACTTCAATTTGCAGATTGTCAATGCAATCATCTCACATGGCTGCTTCTTGCGCGAATGTAGTGTTGAGCATTCAATTGTCGGAGTTCGTTCACGTTTAGAATATGGTGTGGAGCTAAAGGTGAGTTTCAGAATTAGGAAAAAAAAGGTTTAGGCTTTCTTTCAACCACTTTTCTTATAAATAAAAATACTTCATATGCCTATTCAATCATGAAAATACTCAGATCAAACTAATTCATCCTTTTCATTTCCCACTGGAAAAAAAGAAAAAAAAAATCTAAAAAGAAATTTTTTTTTTTTTTTAATGTTTTGTGGCCCTTTATTATCATGCCAAATAACAATATCTATGATACAAAGCTTATCTCTCTCTTGCATTTCTCTCACACTCGTTCTCTTGTTCAATTTTCCGTTGAATCTGAATCAAGGGGTATTGCAGAAACAGGAGTTGAAATTTGAATAAGAGCAATAGCCACTTCTAAATCCTTGCACCATGCAATCTCCCTACAAGTCGAGGTGCGTGGTATTTTGCAATCCACTAGGGCGCTGATACGTGTAACAGAATTAGAAAATACGAACAAAATAAGCATTGCAAATGTGAGAAATTGGAATGACGGGAGCAGAGCCATTTTCTTTGCTTGTGAGTTTGGAGGTTAAGTGAATTGGAAATATTACTAGAACAGTGGGTCAATTTATAGATGAGAGGAGAATTAATAGATACACGTACAAGCCGAGTTTCTCACATTGAAATAAAATATTAGAATTAATAGTCATGTTTCTCATATTTAATAGATATGTGTACTTCATTATTGCCTCCTTCAGGAAATATAATGGATTAAGAAATCTCTTCACACGAAAAGTAAGAAACATACATGCATTCAATTATTGCTTCTTTTCTATTTTTCCAGCATAAGCCGGCATGCACTATAAATTCTTCACCGTGCATGGGGAGAATTGATTGATACAAGTAAAATGCTAGTTTCTCACAACCATGCAACGATACTTGTCCATCCAATTGCCGACATCTCATTTCCTCTTGAATGCACTTAAAAAGAATATGTACTTTGTCAAAAAAATGCCGTCACTAGAATCTCATAATTAAGTTTTAACTAAGCATAATGAAATTATAAGATGTATCAAGCTTCAGTTAAACTCTGATATAGGTAAAGTGTTTAATCAAGTTGTGTTCCTGGTTCACAGGATACGATGGTGATGGGTGCTGACTACTACCAAACTGAAGCTGAAATCGCGTCTCTGTTGGCAGAGGGCAAGGTCCCCATTGGTGTAGGACAGAACACTAAGATAAGGTGTGAACCATATCATCTCTGTTCTCACACCGCGCACATGCACACACAATTAAAAGTTGCTCAGGACATATCCTACATCTTTTAGGAACTGCATCATCGACAAGAACGCCAAGATAGGAAGAGACGTCATCATTGCAAATAAAGACGTAAGTCCCGCTAATTGAGCCAATCTGTGATCAGCTCGAACATATTAACGGGAAAATACTTGATTTTGTTTTTTTTTTATTTTATCAGGGTGTTCAAGAAGCTGATAGGCCCCAAGAAGGGTTCTACATTCGTTCTGGTATCACTGTAGTTCTAAAGAATGCAACCATCAAAGATGAGACCATCATATAAACGACCACCAGTTTTCGATGATTGGCTTGCTTGCAAAGATGAACTGGAGAACCTTCAATGTGGTGCCTAGTCCAAAGAAGCTCGAAAGAAAAAGAGAAGTTTCGCGATGGAGATAAATCGTATGCTAAGCTTCAGTCTATATTTGATTGGGCTTCACTTTGACAACAGGGGTTGTTCATTGAAATAAGCAGCACAATGCAACAGGTCCCATATATGTAACTTAGAATCTGATGATGTGCTGCTGCTCTGTAACATAAATAAGCTACTGGTGAGAACAAGCAGTTTGTAGAGTTTTGTTGCTGTTAGATATAATAAAAGTTTACATTTTATATTTTTTTTATCAAGTAATATTTACTATCTATTCTTTGGTTATATATATGACATTGAATTTGTGTGCCCAATGTGTCTGTGAACTAGGGTTACATTACATTTGTTTGATGGAATTCCTTTTGTAGATCAAGAAAATATCACATACACAAATACTCAGAACCATGCTACAAATTCGCCGAAGAAAACACACTTTCATTGCTATGTATAGGCTCGTGAACAAGTGAAAAAACACCACGGTTACTTCATTACCTAACAACCATCATGAATACAACAAAAACACAGAAAATATTTCAACCAAGGTTCACAGACTGGTTCCTTTATGGCAAAATTCATCCTGTAACTGCATTGATGTTACAATGCAAGTAAAGTAATGAGAAAGACTCGTCGACAAGTTTTTCCCCGAGTTATTTGCTTGAACAGCAATATAAGAGGGAAGAAGCCTCACAGTGCTCCAAGGGGGGAGAAGGCTATTTTATACATGGGAGAGATTTAAAAAAAAAGTATAGCAGATTGCCAGTCATGCTGGAGCAACCTGACAGATCTCCTACATGTCAAAGCTGGTGCACGGATCCTTCAAATATTGAGATGTTCTTATGAGGGCACTTCAAGAAGATTTTTCGATCAAAAGTTCAGTCTCCATGGCTGGTTGGAGTTTCATCCGCACGAGGCGAGGGCTTTGAATCTGGAACATAAGACCAGGCAATGGCTGCAGCTCCAAGAGTCACAGTAAGGCCAATCGAGCCCCAAATCCATCTCTGCCTTCTCTTCCTCCGATATCGTTCTTGCCGTGCCATCTCTGTAACCAGAACAAAGTATTAGAAGCGGTTCGTAGAATAAAACTATCTTTTTCTCTCCTTAACCAATAATAATCCCATAATCTTTATATAATGTAAACCAGAAATAGTTAGTAGAGGATTTAGAATAAAGGGATACATATTTGAAATGCTTTATACAGGATTCGGTTATTGGGACCAGCAATTTGAGTCAATGTAGAACTTACAATTTGATAACCAAGTCATACAGTATAACAGGTAGTCTAAATTAAGCTATAGGTAAATAGTTCTCAATAAGTATCATAAAAAATTGATAATGGCAATTGTGAACACCTTTTAGTTCGGAACTTAACAACTGACTGCTATTTTATTTCACTCTCGTCTTGTAAAAATAAGTTCTCCCATCTCTACACATGATGCCAGATTGCAGTGATCCCATAACTCACGAGGCCAATGTATATCCATCCATGTTCACCATAAATATTTATATAAAAAAATGTATGAACCATGGACAAGTTCTATCACTCCAGTCAGAACCTCCTGCTACTTTTAAGTAATGTTTTCCTGCACTGGACTTTAATGTGAACTGGAACACTAGAGCAGAACATCACCGAGCAGACATCTTGGTTAGAAAGATGTGACTCTGTGAGTAGGGTTGAGTATATCTTCCATTTGAGCAAGAAAATAATCATTCAAGACGGGAAGACTACAAGATTCTCGGACTCCTAGCGCACAGATCTTCCACTTGGATCCCTGTTCCCTTCTCTCCTCCATCTTGCTTGGAATAAGGATGACATGATCATCATCAATGAAAGGGCGCTAGGGTGGAAACAAAGATGTTTTTTGTGCAGTCGACTAGATACCAAAGAGAGATGAGGAACCCATGAAAGACCTGGTGATCTAGGACGACACCACCAAAGCCCAAAGGGCATGGTGATGAGAGAGTAGTGATTCTCCGTGAAATCCAAATCTAGGTTCTTTAACAATGATAGCTGCACCGACGGGGCCTGCATGACACATCGTGTATCCACCTGGATCATTACCAAGATTTGGAGTATCTATGTGCCACAGAAGATAGGCTTTTTTTTAAGCTAAAAATAAACGATGTCATCCTCAGAACCTTCACTCTGGGCATATAGCATCTGTATCAATGACCCAGGTGTGACTCCTGCTTCAGGCTTGACCAGCATCACCACTTTCTTAGAAGAGACATGATGCCTCCATATAAGAGGGGATACATAGGACTCAAGAGGAATTGGGGGAGAGGATAGGCATGGGGTAATTCTATGGCGACCACACAGTGTCAGACATGATGCCTCCATATAAGAGGGGATACATAGGACTCAAAAGGAATTAGGGGAGAGAACAGGTGTGGGGTAATTCTATGGCGACCACAGAGTGTCATAAGGCTGGATCAGGAAGGTAGATGTTTTGGGGGGCAAAATAAAAATACCAGAATATTAATTGATCAAATCTTTTCTTTTGTATCTTATTGGGCAAGATCAGCAGCAGGGTGACCTCAATTCACGCATTCCTCACCGGCAGCAGATGCCTGCACAGTCACATCACACTAATCGGAAGGACTTGTTGGACGGGATTCAGCCACCCTACAGCAGCCATGAGCAATTCTCATTAAGGTTTATTTTGGACTTTGTCTTCGTGTTATATGTATTTGGATCTTTAAGGCCTTCTTTCTCTAGATTTCAGTGCAGATTAAATCTTGTTCCGCTACCCTTCTGTGCAGATTAAATTAGGATTTTGGGACTTTCTGTATACTTATAGGGATTCAATTTGGTTGTCTTTTAGTCTCATTAATGAAACAAGATGGTATTTCACCTATTCGATTTCTTTCATATATTGAATCAAAGAAATCACTCCTCTCACAATATAGGAGCCCCCATTTTCAAATTCATAACCAAAAACCAAACAAAGGGAAATCTCAGATTTTACTACCTAGTTTTAGGAACATATTGCAGTTAATACAAAGAAAACAATGGAAACATGACTGCAGTATGCAAGCAAAAATGATAACATAAATTGGAAAGAGAGGCAGACATGAATGCTATATACACAAATATAATAAATATAACAAAAAAAAAAATTCAGCATTCTTACCAACGGCTTCTTGGTTTCTT
>JAXCLS010013452.1:0-10515 GCA_035584285.1 Agave angustifolia | reverse complement strand
GCTCTGATACCAAATTGATATAGAACGGGAAGGGGAAAAAGAAATAGGAAAAGAAAATTTAGAGTTCTAAAGGATAATATAAATTTTGCTTCAACACCAAGGAGATCGCTCTTCCACTTAGCACAACACTATGCCAAGATTCACACAAAGCAATATTTGCAATGCGAAAAGTTTTAGTTCTCAAAAATAATTGGACTGAAAAACAATTACAACACTTGGCCTTTTATAATCCCATACAACTAGAAGTCTTTCGTCATATACCTGACATGGGACTAAAACAAAGGAGTAAAAATGAGCCTAGCCTAAAATAAAGAGAAAAAGCCTAAACAAAAGCTTTTCACGAGTGATCCCATGACTTGCTCTACTCCGAGGATTTTCTTGGTTGCCACCACCTTGATAGTCTTCCATGCTTTGGCAACAATTTTAAAGAACATCAGAAGTGGTTCCAAGCACTGAAGATTTCGGATGAAGAGTGCAAGCATTTGATTGTGTTCAAACGGAGTGCAGTAACAGAACCTACTGAGTAAATAAAATCTACTGATGTCTGGTGCTGTAATATACAAGCCAAAAGGACCATTATCAGTACGTTAGAGATCTAGTTAGGTTGCAGGAAAGGAGTTTATTCAATAACGGAAGAAATTATTTCCTTGTATTAATTTTTGTTATATGTGTAAATATGCGCATTGATAACTTAATCTTTCTTTACATTGCAAATTTTGTTGTGATTCTAATTCTTTCCTCAACTTTTAAAATATTTATGCGCAAACTTCTGGTTATGCAGCCGTACCTTTTTATCTATCATTGGCGGAGTTGTTGCTGGAATTTGGGGATTCACAGGCTTGATGGGCTTTGTCTTTTATTTCTTGGTAATGGCTTTTACATCATTGGGACTTGCACTGAAGGCAAAGTTTTCCGCTCACAAGTATTTTGATTCTTGGAACCGGGTCATCTTTGATGGATTTTTTAGCGGGCTCATGGTATGCTTAAAAAACTTTGCCGTTTTGCTTTTCTTTTTTCCCTATGGTTCTAGCAAGTCCTTCGAGGTACCATTATTACTCCAAGCATCTTAAATGTAATTTTGTTCTGCCTACATATACTACTCACATATGTTTTATCAATTACTCCTGAAAGAAAGTCGAAGTTTTTCCTGATTAAATTTATTTAAGCATTCTTGTTTTTTGAATTTTCTTTAAATTTACTCTGTTAGTTGTATCATGCATAATCTCGTTAACACTTTAGTGCAAACCATTAAGAGTCTGTTATATGTTCTGACTGTATCAGAAAATCTGAAATATGGTATGCCCCATCATTTTTTTTGGGCATTGCTGGGTAGTACTACACTAAATTTATTTTTAGGTAGACAATTGACCAGATTAGCATTCCGTATCTCAAAGTGTATTGACGTCAAAATCGTTTCAGTTGTTGCCCCCATAATCCATTTACATTGCTTTGTACTGTGTGATCTGGAAATGTGATAGTATTTAGATTTGTAAGCAAATAATGGGTGAAATGATATGCATAAACCTCAACCCTCAGTCCATTTGATAGAATCTTGAAGAAATCAGATGGTGACGAGTGAACTGTTTATCTCTGATTTAGGAGCTGTTCCATTAATTTGAAAAAAAATGTTACTTTTTAGTTTTTACACTAGACGACTAAACTAATTTATATTGCTTAGAAAGTTCTAAAAGAGCTTGCTTCATGACATGCCTCAAATTAAGATTCTTATATGATGTTTTTGGTTTTTGGATGTGCTATTATAAAGAGTCAACGCATGTTGCACCTGCTGTTGGGAACTTGTTTAGGTCTTCGATTTTATTGTGCCTCTGAAATGAACACAGTTCCCCGTAGGGGATCTTTCCTCCCCTATATCTGTCAAGCTGAAGGTTGCTCTTGGGTTGAATGAGCATGAGCTTAAACTGCATGACTGAAGGGCAAGGTTTACTCCACACCACCCACCTGACCTTCTAGGTTTTAGAGCAATACCTTGTACCACATTTTTGCTTTGCCGGGATTTCGCCCTAACCCAAATGTGTTTAACTTTGGGCTTACTGCTAGTTGTAAAATTTGTCAATTCTTTAGTAGAGCTTTATCATGTTGGAGTTATGCTCTTATACCAATTTCACACATGTGATATCGCTAATATTGGGGTTGATATTGCTGATATGGCCGATTTTGCCGATTTTGATACTAAAAACCATTGGTTGAGATTATAGATCATGATATATAAGCATCAATTGTTTTTCCGTTACCATGTACTTTTGGGAAGAAGGGGCAGGGGCAATCATGATCATTATGACTCGTTAATAGGTCACATGCATAAAGGATCTTACCTCAAATCCTGAAGTTAGATTTATGTTTGAACTCAAGTTGGTTTCTGTATCTTTTATTGAATTTAAAACTAATTCAAATTTGTCCCTACTTGCCTTAATTCTAATCTCAGCCTAGTATTTCAACCTGAAATATTCTTGCAATCAGTCATTCAACATTTTAGATTTTAGGTTTAGTTTTGTCCTTAGGATAAACTCTAAAGTGGGACTTCTACTCATTACATTATTCAGTTTTATTTAAAAAATGATTAACAAATTCATTAAATCCTTTTTAGCAATTAGCATAGATACGAGACACGGACATGACACCATACGGAGATGACACAAATTTCCTAAAAAGTAGGATTCATGGACATAACATGCACTATTTTTTTAATTATATTATATGTGTATAAATAATATTTTAAACTCTTCATTGCCAATCCACTCCATAAAGAAACTTTTGTATCATAAATCCAGCAGGATTCAGATCAGAAAGAAAAAAGAAATGAATCTTACGCATCAATTAACAATATTAACAAGGAACAAAGCTAAGTGAAATATAGCCCTAACTTGCAAAACAAGACAATCCTAAAATTTATCAAAATAAAACCCTACTTGGCCCTAATTTTTAAATCTCCAAATTGTGATAACCCTAAAATGAGAAATGAAAGCAACAAAGGTAAAGACCAACAAAGAGAGGGACAGACAGATCACTGTCGTCATGGTTGTCCATCGCCACCGACAGGTTATAACAGATCACAGTTTTTGACAATGGGAAGGAGAGATGGTGGTTTGGATAGAGAGGAGAAGTTGCAGCCTTAGTCATCTTCTTTCATTGCAGTCGTTATCGTTGTTGTCCTTCCTAAGCGGAAAGACACATGAGAGATTGATGAGTATGGGGTTCCAATAGAGAGTAGAAGACAGAGAGGAAAGACGGAGATGAGACCATGACATGACCCAGCCGTGCAGGACACATGTCAATTGCACGCATGTCCACATTGAACATGTGCCCAACAAGGACTCTTGGATCACTAGGCCGTGCATCATATACCACAGATCATTATATAAATGGAAATATGACAACTGAGGAAGGAAATAAAATAAAATTTATTACATTTTAAAGTGCTCCCATTACAAAATCTTTTGCTATGTTGAGTTGAGAGTGGTTAGATGATGTCAGCTTGACTCGAAGATAAGCAGAAACTAGAAAGATTATAGTGGAATTGTTGTATGATATCTGAGTGTGTTAACTATTGAGAATCACTTTTAACAAAACGAGATATGGCAAAAGAACAAAGAATGGGAATTCATCTTTAGTATGGAATCTAGCGAAAAAAGCACATTTAAAAAGGAATCTAGGGGAAAAAACACATTTAAAAAGATGACTAAGTTATGTGAATGTATGGATAAAACCCTAGAAGGGGAAGCGACCGAGCACGGCTCCCCCTTCCCACTCTTTATTCTTTTGACTAAAGCTTTCTCTCCCCTGTTTGCAAGAGCGTATAGAGAGAATCTCATGAGATGAAATTTGAGATTCGGAGATTTGGGGATTGATTTGTGGTAAGGATTAGTGATCATTGTTCATCTTCACAGTAGGGAGAGTAGTGATCCTAGCATCTCTTTTTCCCCTTACAACGTAAAGCCTTATCCAATGTGGAGCTACTATGAATTATGCATAGTAGCATTTTTGTTTAGGTTCACTGCCAGTGATATTAATGGTTTTGTTGATAATTGAGTTCGTAGTTGTTTTGACAATAATCGAGATTTTTTATTCCCGTCTAGGATTTGGATCTACGAGAGGGTAGACCATCATCTTTTCTTTATTTTTTGCTACGATTAGTAGATTCAATAAGAGGATCAATTTCATTTCGATCGAGCTGATTCAGATTTGTGAGTTAATGATCTATAAAGAGATTGGGTGTTTTATTTTTCTTATATTTCTTTTTAGTAGTAGATCTAGAGAGATGGAGTGTGTTTTTGTAAGATGAGTTTTGAAGATGAGTCTTAGAGCTAATTTTGTAGCATGTTAATGGATTTTTTATGATGAGTTTTGAAGATTGTTTTGAGTTGTTAAGAGCTGTCTTGAGTGATTGAATTTTTATGTGAGAGAGTTAATATAAAAGTTGGATTCAATGTAATATTTTGTGCTTTTTTAATTAGTGAAAATAATTTTACCGTTCAAAATATGTGCATGTGTGTGTTGTGTGTTTTAGACATCACACATGTCACACTCACACACAAAGCATTATAATATCCTTCTTAATTGTCTTCATCCAAGTTTGTTTAGGCCTCCTTTAGTCCTCATTGCATGGACTTGGGATTAATATGTATAATTTCGTGTTCCATAGACTTCCAGAACTACTCTCTTATCTGTCTTATTTGAAAAAATAGTAGCTCCGGAACGAGTTTCCGTGGGTTTTACCGAAAGAAAGAGTGAAACCTATCTTTGCTGCTATCCTATGCATCCATGTGGGTCCCACCTATTTTCTAACCCCTCGAAACTTTGGTTTCATTTGGTTCTTATCCAACCGAACACCAAAACCCTTAAGACTGAAACTTAGGTTCCATGAGGTGTGATGGGTTCAGCTTTTAGATTTCACGCAGAGCAAAATACAAGCTTAGCAAAACCCTTGCATGGAATCACACGTTCTTCAGAATTTGAGAAAGGGCAAGTTTCTAGGGGTAGTGACCTGAATTGTTTTTAATATTGACATTCAACATTTTCTTTTTCCATGAGTTGCTGTTCACTTGGGCGCTAAGAGAAAACAAATAAGTTTTTTTTATCAAAAACTTTGTGCACCTTTTTAATATGTAATCAACAAAAATCACTGTAATTTATCCATTATTCTTCAATTAAATTACCACCACCTTCTTTTTTTTTTCCCTACCTGATCCAATGTTCAATTATCTTCTATTAAATGCTCAACTTCAGGAGCCTTTTTATTTTCTTGATCTTCTGTCCTTATTATTTTATCTGATTTGTGTTGGCAATGTTTCTTTTTTGCAGTCGTTCGTGCTGTTTTGGACGTATCCTTTTCAAAGTTTAAAGTATATTCTTTTCTCATCAACTTGCTAACAAAAATGTCACGTTTCAGTGTTAATGATAGCCTGATTCCCTTTTTTGATCATTCTATAATTGTCTGATTTGGTTCATAAATATGGAGAAAATAAGTTTTTGCATACAAGCAGCTCTGAACTGAATAGTCCTGATTAATAGTCTGATTAACTGATAGTGATTGTCATCCATATAAGTACTTTTGTGTAGAACTTTTATGCATTAGCATGATAGTATATTGGCAAACTGCATTTAGAAAGTGTTACTGTATTTAGACTATAGGCATCATGCTCATATCTCGCCTTTGCGAATTTGATTGTCATGAGTTCAAATTAGGTTGAGCTACCTTGAGGCACTATAGAATATAAACATTTACTATTGTAGGTCACTTCATGTGGAAGGCAATCCAGTTTAAGCATATAAGATGCTGTAGAAAAGTTCCCAAAGAAGCATAATCTTGGAGAAACTGCCAAAGGAGAATTTTTTAGCTGATAAGCCACAATAACTCCCAATTTGAACTAGAATAGCAATTAATATGAAATCTAAACTCAAATTTGTCTAGTTTATGGCAGTTGGATTTCGCCCTTAGATTTCAATCTTAAAACATTACATTATTTTCGGAACTTGCATTATCACAGTCCTAACCTTCCCTCTCGTATGATTGTCATTCGAACTTGAAGGCAACCAGCCTCAGTGGGGTTGATAGGGTGGTTTACTAGTAAGCATCATCATTTCCACGATTTCATATTTCTTGTTGTTGAGTTAAACTTAAAAACACAAATATTCAGGGAGACTCGTGCTTTATAACTGTCCATATCTACAGAATGGTGACTTAAGCCCAAGGCTGATCTGAATATGCGTGCTACTAGTGTTGTTTTGTGTTAGTTTTGATGATTGGGTAAAAAGATTGTAGGTTTGACACTACGAATGCAATACTATGCTCTTTTAGCTTCCAGAAAGTGTTTCTTTGACATTATATGCAGATTTGCCTATGACATTGTTCACATATTTTAAGCGGAACTTTCAAGCATTGATGAAGTCGGTGAAGCAAACATATCTGGTCTCATTGATTGAGGTTTCGGTACTGCAGGCATGTAATTCTGTGTTCCTTGGAGCACAATGAGGAAAATCGATCTTTGGTGATGTATAACTTTTAGCAGTTTGTGTTTTTGCGTTGGCGACTGAGACTTCCTCTTGCGTGATGACTCACCTAAAATTTGTTTGTAAAAGTAGGTGGCATTACTTTTTAATCCTTTCGGATTTGATGTTAGAACTGCACTTACCAGAGTTCTGGCGCAGAAAACTTTTCAGTTGATAGTTGAAAATTTCAGAAATGGAGTTGATGTTTGAGCTGTGTGATAGCTGTAATCTCAAATGTCACATGCTGTAATTTTGATGCAAAGTAAATATGGTCCCCAAGAATATAGAAACAAGCAGCAGGAATATGGGTAGCGCTTCCATCTCCATGGTTGGGGTGAGAATGGGCCGGGCCGGGCCGGGCCGCAGGAGATCCAATTGAAAATGGGCTGATTTTGTGCCAAAATTGAAGTGGGCGTGTACTATAAGTCCGTTCAGATGCAGCCCATTTAGTTAGAGTCAGCCGATAGGCCTTCGGGCGAGCCCATAGGCCTACGGGCCAGCTCATTCACTATTATAAAAAAAACAGAGAGAACATTCAACGACCCACTCACTATTAAATTACAATGAAATCCAATTTTATTTTGATCCTCTCATTTCATGTTGATCTAATCCACCAAAATAGCCTTATAAAAGACCAAACCAAACAAGACATTTTTGGTCGTACTGAACCAACTGAGCCACAAACAACCAATCTAATTTTATGTGAATCCATATTTTTTTCCCTTGAGAAACCACAAACAAACAATCATATATATGAAACATAAGAGGCTTACGTAAAAAATCTTGTAATTTCACGCTAAGATGAAAATAAAGCATGATACATATCAGAAAATCATTTGCAAACTCTTCAATAATAATAGAGGTAGAAAATTCTAATTAGATAAAGAGAATAACAACAAAATAGGGATTATATTACCAAATTTTCTCGAAATTCATTCAGCTAAGCATTCATATACCAACCCATCATCCAAAATGCAAGTATTGGACGAAGAAGAAACTTCATTTTCATCTGCACAATACAAGCGTTAGTGATTTAACATTTATAAAAACATTTACTTAAACACAAAGCATGACATATGAAATTACTATATATAAAAAGTATTTACGTATATAGTACCCAGGGCAGAGGTAATCCTACGTGCAAATCAATGCCTCAATGGTATGAGGGCTCAATCGGTTGCGATACTACTCCACTACTCTACTCCCAGTACTGAAAACTGACTCGAATGAAATAGTAGACACCAGATTGCCAAAATATCTCAAGCCAAAGTATAGATATTGTGTCGTATTTGTCTTCCACCACTCCAAAATATTAAATTATGTGTCTGACATCGGAGGAAATAAGTTCTCTTCTAAATAACTATCAATCTCATTCATTTTTGCCATGGCATTTTAAAACCAGAACTCTTCAGACTCTAAATCATCTCTTCTCTTAACCAAGCCAATATAAGTGTTTGATCTTCCATTTGCTCCCCTGCTTGATACATCAACCACACTCTTTTCTTTGGGCTGCCCTCAAATATTGAATATAAACTCAATTCAGAAAATCTCAAAGTTTTTCAATCTTCTTCTTGCTCACCTCATTACCAAATGCTTTTGAGTAAGTATACTCAATGTAAGCTAATTTTGACCGAGGATCCAAAATAGATCCATCTGACAAAATTTTGCTGCATTGATTCCAATATTTCTTATTTTTCTTTCTCATTTCCAATGTCAGAGTCTTAACAATTTCATCACTATTGGCAGCTTCCTCTCTAACAAACCTTGAATGGTCCAAATTTTTCTGAAATACAAATTGGACGTAAGATATTTGCTACCAGAAAACACTTCAGTTGTATCAACAAAAGTTTTCAAAAAGTTTGTTACCAATTCAACTTTTTTTCAATCATCAAGAGTCAGAGTTGAAGTCCACTATAATGCTCTTCTGCATATTTAACAAATGCATCTTTATATGACAATGCATTATGAAGTATTGCATAAGTGAAATTTCACCTTCTTGGCACATCCAAAACTATAAAGTTTTTCATTTTCTTCTTGATATATAGCAAGGTAATCGTTTTTAATAATATGGCGTGCAATCATATTAAACAGAGGTTGCAAACTTTTCACAAAAGTAATGAATGACGAATACTCTACTATCTTAAACGGAAGTTCGGCACAAGTCAAAAACTTTGCTAAACATTTTCGGCTTACTTCTTATTCGAATTTAAAAAACTTGGCATAATCAGAGTGAGGGAATTTGGAAACTAACATTTATTTCATATTTGTGACGCCCCGATCCCGTGGGTACAGAGATGTTACATCGACGTATATACGTAGGTCGAAAATACCCTCACATATATACGCTAAGCATCATTACTTGCAAAAATCAGAGTACGAAAGTACGTCGCGCATTATATATTCCAACATATGAGTAAGCTAGGGTTGTTATTGGAAACTGATGATGAAACCAATATGTTATGCTTACAGTGGGTCCCGTACATAACTGGGACCACGACCCAGGGTGTTCAGTTGCTGCTATACGGAACCGATCGCAAGGGCTACAAGAGAGGGTCTTATATTATGCCCATTCAGGAATGTAAGTAGAGAGCCAGTGCTCCCCTCGGTCACCTGGAGGCTCTCAGGTAGAACCGGAAGTTTTAGTTGCACAACATAACTAATTTCACTGTAAACATATTCACCACTCGAAGTCCATCAATTTCCCCCTTACCCGATGTAGATTGGCCTTTTTATAGTTTATTATTATGCAATTATCATGTTACGGGAATAGCAGGAGTAGAATAGGTTCGGGAGTTACATGAGTACGTAAGTACTAGAAATACATGTCACCATATATAATATAGGATAGCAGGATAGGATTTCCGAAATATGATAATCACAAGGCAAACAGTAATGTGTCAGGTGGCAGGTGATAACAAGTAGGAGTCATGTGTCAAGTAATAGCATGGTGGATATCACAATCATATATTTTAATGCAGGAAAACAATACTGATACAAGGGATCGGTATGAATACAAGAAAATAACACTGATACAGGGGATCGGTACGAATACAGAAAAATAGTACCGATACAGAAGCTCGGTACAAACATAGGAAACTGATGCCGTTTTGAAAAAACAGTACAAGTAATGATTTCAAACTCTTCACAATCATCAGGGAAAGAATAATAGATGAATTAACAAGTGGACAAGCGGACATGTCAGGAAGCGTACATCCAAGCGATGCTCTGGAGCGAAGCTAATGTCAGCACTAGACGCCATCACACTCGGCGTAGTTACCGCTCGTGGCACGGCTAAACGCATACGACAGAGCGAGCGTATGAACGTTGTTCTACCTTGTGTGGCGAAGTCGCGCTCACGACGTAACTACGCACGAACGGAGTTATATAAGCGCTGAGCTCTAGATCCGCCTACCAGGCGTAGATAAAAGACCTGACGGTCTTAACACACTCCTCTTTCGAGAAAGCGGGTAAAAAGCCTGTAAAGGCTGGAGGGCCGGAAGGCCAAGTAGATACCAGCAGAAGTGTTAGTACCAAACACACGCATGTAAATACAGTAATAACTAGCTATCTGTAGAGTAGTGAAGCCCGAAGGCGAGCAAGACAGGAATAAGGTGAGCGAGCATATAAGCAAACAATCAAGAGGAGCTAAGTAAGCTGGAGTAAGACCAACGCACTGCATTAAACACTATCACGCCCGGTATAGTTACTGCTGACGGCGAAGCCACGATAATGTACAATAATCACTCGTGGTGTAATTACACTCGGATGGAGTTAGCGATAGAGCACTGAACGTTAGGATCGCCTACCAGGCAGAGCATGAGAGCCCGGAGGCTAAACGCAACCCGAAGGTTGGGTATAGAAAGTACGGAGGCTAAACGCAGCCCGGACGCTGGGTATAATACATGCACGAGATGTTAGTGCCACACGAGCACACATATCAACATGATAATAACTAGACTACCGTGGAGTGGTCAACCCCGGAGGCTGAGTGTGGAGCCCGGGGGTCGA
>JAXCLS010013337.1:0-10925 GCA_035584285.1 Agave angustifolia | reverse complement strand
CGACCGATGTAACAACTGGAAGATAGTTGTACGAAATCTACTTAATTCCAGAAGAATCACAATGACCCGAAGAGCTTCATCGTACAATTCCTTTGACCACAAGTGCCAGAGTAAGCTCAAAGCATTGAGAGTCCCTCTGATTCACTTCACTCCCCCGCTTCCATTCTGTAGGCTCCGACAAGTGGGAAAGCGGGGGGACATCTGTAGTGATCAAAATTTGATATGCATTAGTATGTGACACGTGTCCAAACTTCCAATGAGTTCTCCCAAGAGATCCACAACTCACAGTCCATCTCGAAGCCTCCGCTACATCCAGCCGATCCGGAGCCGCATTCTGTCATTCTGAGACTTACCACTCCGAAGTTCTCACCTCCTCAGGGTCTTCTCCATTTCGAGACCTTCCCCATTCTAAAGGCTTCAGCTCTAAACCTAAAGTTTCAATGACAGATCATTCATGATCTCTGCCAACAATTATGCAGCTCCACTCTTCATCATGTTCATAGCATGTAAAGCCCCTATCAGCACGAGCAGTTATAGACGGTAGCAGATTTTCCGACATGCAATCTCAACCAACCAGCACCAGTGATCACAGCCTTACAACAAATTCAGCACGTGCAGATCGTGCAGTTACAGCAGTCCATCAATTTCACTCCACGCCAGCATCCATGTCCGGTATATACTATTATCCTTCTTCTCTCAGGAGAAGGAGGTCGCTTCCCTAACCCTCGAAGCGCATACACCCCTATACTGAAAGTTTTCCTGTGCCAGTCCACCATTACACACTAATAGTTTCCCTGTTCTATACACTGGAAATTTTCATGTTCCAGTCCACCATTACGCACTAGCAGTTTTCTTTTGCTAGTCCATCCTTCCACCACACTGATAGTTTTCATATGTTTGTCCCCTTTTATTTTCACCTACTAATTCACACGCTTGAGGGTTTTAGGCCGGAACCACACTGGTACTCCTAACCCAAAATGTGTCATTTCTCTGTGCCCTCTGGCGGGTCGGATCGGAGAGCATCTAATCGTTTGCGACGGAGATTCATCCACCGCGAACAGGTGAGATTTTTCCCACCACAATGAGAAAGAAAGAAGGCGTACACAATCAAAAATGAATAATGGAACCCATAATTCAAGCATCAATTTATATACTATTAGCCATAGAGATATCTCAGATATCCGTTGGATACATTTCAGATATGTTGATTACTATCTTAGTTTTAGGATACATCAACGGTTGCATTCATATCAATCAAGCATAGGAACATCCATGCAAGAAATACAGGGATACTTTCCCTGCTAGAGTATCCATGTTTCATCTTTTACAAATAAAGCAACCTATTCCCAAAAGTCCCAACCTTCGCCTGTTAATGTGAGGGCAGTTGAATTTCAACCTAGGTGACTAATACAATGTTAATGTTCCTACCACTACACCAAATGACCAAACACAGTATTTATGAGGGCTGATGAACACATCAGTATATTCTAGCATTATTTCTGTCCTTGTGACTGCCTCGCATCTCCCAACATGTAACTTCCATCTAAACAGCCAGAAAAGCATCATACTAGCTCAACTATCTAGCAAGTAAGTTATATTAAAACTAGCTGGAGCTTTTGGTTCGTTGACTTCGTTCTCACCAGAATTCTCAATAACAGCTCTACAACCCTGACTTGAAGGTCCGGGTGTGCAGATGATGGGTAAGTGAACTTTATAGTTTGTTAAGTTTCCATTTTGCTAAAGTCAGAAGCTCTAGTATTTCGACGAGTAGCTTGAACTGATTGATGTTTAGACATTCGCGTCTGAAAAAGTGAGAAAATAATAGAGGAAAAGTGTTTTGTGCAGGATCCTTAATTGAAGTTAATGTAAAGCAACATGAACAAAATAAATAGGTTTCATCAGAGGTAAACAACTGAATATAGTAATTTGCAAACCTGGAAAATGACATGTTAATAGGGAACTATTGTAGGAAAAGAATTATCTATAAATGAAAGGTAATTAAACAAATCCGGAGAAAGAAGATGAAAAAGAATACAATTAGAACAATAAGCCTGTCCACTGCCTTCACTAACTGTCTTTTCTTTCTCAAAATGGAAAAAAAAGAAAAAAAAAAGGAAAACACGCGTTGCCTTTTCAACCTAATGCTTTATAATATTTTAAAATGACAAACGGCCCACACCTCATGCAGATGAGTATATACATGAGCAATATCGCTCACACCACAGAATGTATATATATATAATCAGTATTCTAAAATAACTACATATGTGTACAAGTTTTTACACTTGGCAAGTAATGTTTCAGATATCTTAACATCATGTCCCACGTCATTGAGGTTTGAGAGAGTCGACATATAGGTGAGAGCTTCAGGAAGCCTTATCAGAGATTTGGGAAACCGACTAATGATCCTCTATCATGAAGCTAAAAGCAAATATGTTTTACTTTCTATGTGATATATTCTCAACAAATCTCCTTCCAAGAGATCTTGAATCTAATAACAAGTATCCGGAACAAAAAGCAGACATGAATTTTGTCATCTTAGGATTTCAAGCTTTCAACCTCCTCGGAATGCCATCCATCAAGTTCACAGAATATAGTTAGGCATTGAAACAAGTGACAATCCAAACACAATAACAAAACTAGCACCTTGCTGTCGAAGATCTTTCATTGTTGCTCTCATCAATTTGCAACAATCAAACAGATCACTATTAATGGTGTATCTTAATGTAACTGTACTTTCTTTCGGGACTCCATGTTAGTTTCAAGAATCAAATGTTTTCTCACTTTTAATTGCCTAATCCCTTCTGAAATTAATAGTGTAGTTTTTCCTCAGCTACTATATAAACAACAGTTAAGAAAAATTTCATGAGAATTCGCAGAACCCTTATAATCTAAAATCTCATAAATCAAACACAGCCAAATACAGCCGGCATTGAGCTTCACTCTCAGACCCAAAACCTAAATCCAAAATGTTTCAAGTCCTTAGAGATCAGGAGAACAAACCCTTAAAATCCTCAATCATGTCATAAAAAAAGAAATCGGAGAAAAGTAGCTGCAGATTCAATCAATTAAACAAAAACCCGAAGAAAATGAAGAAGCATACCGGAACCCAAAAATGCGCAGCTTTCCCTTTTGAGCGAAGTGAGTGAGAGCAGAGGAAAGCAGATAGTACAATTTATATATGAGATTAGATTTGTGAAGCAAATAATAGTCCAATTTCTTGACAAGGGAAGTGAAATTGAGGCCACATGCGGATTCAAAATGGGATGGGATTTGATGATGATGATGATGATGTGAATTTATGGACCACTCACCGTTGTTTATCTCTCTTGTTGTTGGATTCCACCCAAACGAGAGAGAGCTAGAGAGCGAGAGGTTGGTGGCGGAGAATCTTCTCCCCTCTATCGAATCTGGTGGGGTTGGCGGCTGAATGTTTGGTGGAGAAGGGGATTATTATTAGGGTTAGATTAGGTTAAGAATAATTATGAGATGGTTTATATATATAAAGTATAATGGGTTGTGGGTTTGAGGGTATGGATCTAAATGGGTAAATGGGTAGTGGGTATGCTATTGGGTATGGATGGGTAGGAACAAGGATACAAGGGAAAGAAATAATGCTACTACTAATTAAAGAACAAATAATAATATTAAATAATTAACACTAATAACAACAACAATAATAATAATAATTACCTCTAATAATACTAATTAATATTGATCATAAGAATAACAATTTAGAAATAATAGAACTAGTAGTTATTACTAATAATAATTATGACCTATACATGTAACAAAATAAAATTATGAGGTAAAACAATAATTTAATAAATAATAATAACCATAGTAATGACAAAAATTACTAGTTAGTAATTAAAATGCTAACAAATCATAATGGTAAATATAAAATGCCAAATTACCATTTACTATCTCAAAAAAAGTAATTTGCATATTTAATAATAATAATAATCACAAGAATGAAAATAATAAATTAAGTTGATTAAAAAAAATAATCAGTAAATCAGAATAAATACTTTAGGAAAAATAAAAATACAGTATTTCTAACTAGGGATCTTACATATTCACCCCCCTCTAGGTGATTTCAAAGCAGGGTATGGAGTTGGAGTGTGGGGGAAGAAAAGAAAAGAAGAAAAAGAAAGAAAAATAAATAAAAGAAAAAATAAGGAAAAAGAAAAGAAAATAGTATAAAATTTTTATTATTAAATAATTATTTATTATAATATCTGAAAGTATAAAGTAAGAGAGTAAAGAAGGAAAAAGTAAGAAAAGAAATCGTTGGTAAATAATATTATTATTTTAATAAGGCGAAAATTTGACTGTCTCAGAAATTTTTCGAAGAATTCTAAAAAATAGCGAATATTATTTTAAGATGCTCGGTGAAATTGGATTCGAGAAATTTAATTTAATTTTTAAATTAAAAATCCTGGAATCTTTCAGCGGTATCGGCCGGTGAAATTTTGATAAATTTAGAAAAATCTCAAAAAATGTATTTAGACAGAATATAAAATTCTAAAAAGTAACGTGAAAGCCGTTTCTGAAAATTCAATTTCGTTTGAAAATTAAAAATCTGGGAATCAGTCAGCGATGCCCACCATTACCGATTTTGGAGATTTTGCAAAATAATTCTGAAAAATTCCAAAAAATCATGAAAAATCTAAAATATTAGAAAACAGTATTTGAGACTAAAATTGGTCAAATTGGACTACCAAAAAGGTTAAATCGGGTGGTATACCAATATCGGGTTCCCGGTCCGGTCAGGGCTGACTCTAGGTCTGAGATTCCAGATCCGATACTAAATAACATAGGAAATAACAGCTTAAATATAAATAATTGAAATAAAATGGTCAAAAAATTCGGGACACGCATCTGGGTATGTATCCCGGGAACGGGGTTCTACATATACCATCCATGTTAGGGACCTCAATATCATATTTGGCACAAAATGAAGAAACAAGCTTGAGGAAAGAATCCCACCCATCATCTCTCATTTGTTGAAATCGTTGCTTGGCTATTTTAACAAAGTCCAATGCATTCACAATATCTTGGTTTTTTCTCTGAAGCGCCAAAGACAACTCATTGGTGATCCCCAACACATATTTCATCAATGAATAGAAAATGTAAACTCAAAAGTGGGCATCATTTGTAGAATCATCACAGCCTTTCTCTTTTTCAGCACACAATATTTTCTATACTCTCAAGTGCTACAATCTCAGGAGTGTATTGCAAGATAATTTTTTCTATCTCCTCACAGTTCTTTGCAAGAACTTACAAAACTTCTAGAAAGTTACATCGGTTTCTAAAATTGCAAGATTCATTATGTCCAGGAAAAGCTAATCCTTGCCGCAAAAGATACTGATATTGAACTCGAGTGAGTTGTGAAGTCTTTTAGATTACACTATCTATGTGTTGGTCTTGTTGTAAAAAGTTCTTACACATCTCCACTGCTAGATTGTGAGAACTGTTAGGGCCTCCAACATGAGCTTTCAATTTGGCTATATATATGTCAGTTTCTGAAACCTTCAATAATAAATGTATTTTCACTATATTGCTCATATTGACCTTTGAAAATACAGCAACATAAGAAAAATGTTGCATCTTTTTCAATACTCCAACAATTTAGATACATGTCAAACCATTTTGGATTGAATCGTCTCAATTTATTATTAAATAAAATTTGAGGGTAGTCATCTTTACCCACACTATGGTAGCGTTGCGACCAGAATTTAGACCATGATAGCGTTGCGACCAGAATCTGTGGCTGAGATTCAGCTACGTCGCCGCTAGCTGAGAGAGTGGCCGAGGTACATTTTTCTCATATATATATAGTAAAGTCACCTAGAGGCAGGGTGAACAGCTGATGTGCTAATCAAATACGAAATTTTAAAAACTTAAGCTAATAAAAACTAACCAAGTAGATGTCAAAAAGTGAAGCCGAATTCTCGATGAAGGGCTCTAGAACTTTTCCTCAAGATTCCTCTTTTATAAAGAGTTAAGATGCTTTAATAGCTCTCTTGGATCAAAACAAGTGTATGCACATGAACAATATCAAGCATATATGAATAGGCAATAATAATAAAACAAGATATAAATAAGAGTATAGTTGAGTTGAGAGAGAAAAGGAAACAGAAACACGAGGAATTTGTTTCGCGTTCGAGTCACTTGCTCTACGTCCTGCTTTCACCGTGTGAAAGATTTTTACTATCTCCATGATTGGACTAAACAAGGTATGGTGAAGTTCTTGCACAAGAATTGAGTAGAAAAGATAAGGTTTAGAGTCAACCTTTCGTTCTTGTTCACTTCAAGAATGTATTTGATGTACCTTGTCCAATCTTCGTTATAGCGTAAAGCTATACCGAGTCGAACCACAAGGAGAGCTAGCGTTAGAAGCGTTACGGTATGAGTGAGAAAAAGGAAACGAGAATTCTTCTTTGTTATTTACACAATTGCAAGAAAGAAAGTAGAAGTAGTGGTTGATTTGTTCATGGTGGAAAAGAAAACAAAAGAGATCAAGAAGGAATTAAAAGAACTTTACTCAAAGAAAGAAACTAGTACAAGAAGATTGTTGGAAAACTCTTGATGAAAGAATGCATGGCTAGCTAACTTTACTTCGCTAACTTACTATACTCAATAGTCATGCTTAATTGATTGCCTCATGTTGAGTCATTGGCAATGAAGATAGCTTGCATGTTTGTTCAAGTGTTGTTACCATTTCAAAGATGAGTGTTCTCTTGTTGTTAGGTTGAAGCCTCATATGGATTCATAGGCTCTCTAAATAGATGTTCAATGATGAACTCTAGGAATGGCACTCAATGGATGCTAAAAGAGATACAACTTTCAATGAACATTCAAGTCATAACACAAGTAAGCTTGAAGTAAAGAAGTTGATCTACATAGCATGTGTTGGTGATCCATCCTCATGTTCCATCAAGGCATTTGTTCTAGACAATGCTCTAAGTGAGGCACACATGAGTCATATGGAGGTTGTACAAGCAATTAACCAAGGGAAAGCAACTCTACTTCCTTGGTAAGTACAAGAATCTCTCACAATACAAGTAAAAGACAAGCAATCATCCCATGAGATAGAAGTTAGCTAGGTAAGTTCTTAGCTAGCCATGCAATATGAATTTAGCTCTCCATCACACAAGTAACAAAGCTAGAATTCATTATGTAAAACAAATAGAACTAAAGCAATGGAAATGAACTAGAATTAAAGCAAGAAATTAAAGCAAAGTAAAGTAAAGCATACTCAAGTCTTGCAAAGAGATGAATGGAGCTCTTTTGATTAATCCTTGTCTTCAAGAGTGTCACTCCCTTGTTACAAGCTCTCAAACAGCAATCTCTCTCTCACTTTGTCAAGAACTCAAGGAGGAAGGAGATGAAGACTAAAAACCTAGGAGAAAATTAAAACAAATGGCAAGAATTTCCCCTATTTTCTTCTCTCTCTTCTCTGTTCTCACGCACGAGCCCTGGTCCTCTATTTATAGCCCTCAGTGAGAATCTTCTGGAGCGCTGGCCGTTGGCGCAAAATCTGGATCTCAACGGCCTTGGATCTGCCGCGCGCGCGCGGCATGGGCGCAGCAAAACAGATTCTGTTCAGCAACAGATTTCTGTTGGAGATTGGTTGCGGGGTTGTTATCCACGTGTCCTTCTAGATTCTTTAGTTGGCGCGCGGATCTCGACTGAATCCAAATTCAAATCTTGGCTCTTTTTGATTTAATCCTTTTAATTAATGATAATTAAAAGGATTAATGGGCTTTTTCTCTTTAAGTTGTGGACCTGCAAAAATAGAGAGAAAAGGGGTAAAAATTCATATTTTATATACAAAATGCATGGTATGAAGGTGATATAATATGCAAATATGTGTAACAATCACTCCACAAAGAAACTCCACACATGATCAATCTTCAATCCACTACACAAGAGGAGGGCACGCAACCAATGTCCTCTACACAAGAGGAATGCACACAATAAATTTTCCTCTACACGAGGGAACAAAACTAATGAAGATTACACCACTTAATGATCACAAAGACCACAAACTAGAAATCTCAAAGAAAAACAAAAAATCTTAAAAGGATAGATAAAGATGATAGCTCAAGTTTGTGAGAAAACTAGGATTTTTGAAATGAATCTCTTAAGAAAACACTTGAAAAAATATCTTTGAAGATATAGAAACTTGAGGTTCAAAACTTGAACTTCTCAAAAACTTGTTTTCTTGATTTTTCAAAACTTAAACACAATTTTTTTTCAATCAAAAATCTTTTCAAAAATCTATTCAAAATCTTGTTTAATACTCTCTACAATGATCCCTATTTATCGGAATAGGGTAGAGTTGATTAGAAATTTTTTCAGGGCTTAAAACATTGATAAAACACTAATAAATAGAAATATACATGTTTGGAAAAAGACAAAATAGTCAAATATTCAAAATATGACCGTTACCCAATCTGGGTATACTGGCAGTCGACTGGTGTAATGGCCTAAAAATATTTATATAATTATATTTGTGTATGAACGTGTGGATATACATATAGGTGTGTATGTATATGATTCACTATGATATTTGAAGTTTGGATGAGGGTACGTGTGTGTGTGTGTACATATTGATAAGAGTGGGTTGTTGTAACACCCTAATATTCATTTATGTATTGTTATGTTCAAGTGTGATGAGTATTTTAAGTACCTCATATCTATTAGATAAGTCTACGCAACATGGTGGAGAAGATTCCAGGAGATTCAGCAGTCGAGTTGTGCACAGAGCATGCACAGGACTCTGCCTGTCGACAGTCATGATCGGCTATCAACAGCGGCATCAGGACAATCGACAGCCAGATCGACAACAACTTACAGAGATTGAAGAATGTCTCAGTCTGTCGACAGCCATATTGAGCCATCGACAACTGAATCATTACTATTGAAATCTCTGTCGACAGTAATTGTTGATAGCAATTTATAGAAACTCTTGTGTGACTCAGCCTGTCGACAACTGAATCATGTTATCGACAGCTAAGAGGTTTTGTTTATATATCAGATCTTTTAGAGGAGAAGTCAAGTTGGACTTCTTCTCTTCTCTGGGATATTTGTTCTTAATGGGTTTGGACCCACGTTCGAGTATTGGGTGTGGACCTAATAAGAGGGTGTGTAGAACCCAATTACCCATGTTATATATTTGTGTATGAGGGAACGGACTTTCTTTTGGGTTTAATTGCAAAACTCCCTCTCTCTCTTGTATACAGCCCTTGACTCTTTCCTCTCTCTCCTTTCTCCCTCTGGTGACCGACCAACACAAAAAAGAAAAGAGAAAAGAAGAAGAAAAGAGAAGGAAAAGAAGAAGGAGATGGTTCTCTCCTAGCATGATGCATGCCTGGATGGCTCCATCTCTTGACCTCAACATCATCTTCATCACCTCTATGACTTAACAAGGCAAGTTCTTACTCTAGCATGCTTCTCCCCATGGTTTTGAAGTTTAGAAATAGTAAGAATGATATTTTTACATTACCCATGATATTAAAAATGTGATTATTAAATGTTAAAGTGTTTGGATCTAACAAAGATTATTAGAAGTTCATGCTTAGTATGTTTACTACTGCATACATGATTTTGAGTTAGTTTGGATTAGTAAAAATGTGTTTTTTACTATATCTAAAATTCATAATATTTCAAAAATTAAAAATGTGATTTTCATTACTTAGAATTAAGTAAGTTAATTATATACTTACCCTTGACATGCTAGCTTATGCCCTCTCAAAAATGGAATGATTTGGACCATTAAAAATGTTGTTTTTATTAGATCTAGAAAGTGAATTATTAAAAAATATGATTTTTAAATTGTTAACATGCTTAGAATCATGTAAGCTTTATACATGTGCATCTCTTAGTTGTTAGCATGTATATACTAGAATTTGAGACCTATTTGATAATAAATATTTGGTATTCATTTTACCCATGAGTAGGATTGAAGTTTTAATCATGTTAGAATAATTAGTTTGCGCCAATATAACTATATATTGATTAACTAGTTGTTAGTATAAACATACTCGAACTTGAATTGATTTGAATTAATAGAAGCGTGATTTCTATTAGGTCTAAGAACCTATGATTTATTTAAATTAATAAAATATGATGTTTATCATGCTAGAATCCTGTAATAGACCCCTATGATTGGTTTTGAGTCATTGCATGTGATTTGGATCGATAATGATTAAGAACAATAGATGAAAATCTTACAGGTTTCAAAGTGATAATTAAACAATTACATGTTACTTGATTTGCTGAGATGCGTATTGGTTTCGAGCGATGATTATGATACGGACCTGATGTGCCTTTATGGGACGAGTGTAGCATACATGTAGGGTACGTGTAGCTCTATTACGAGTGTATTGGTGGGGTGCGTGTACACTAAATACGTAGGGTTATCCTACTTGCATGCGTGAAGCACGATGTTGCATTGATATACATATGGATGCTTTGATTATTGTGACACGTACATGAGACACGTGAGTTTAAATGTGCGCTGAGTGCGTATGTATAAATGCATATATGAGCATGTGTTGTTTCATTTAAATCATTGCATCATTTACATTCTGCATAATTACATTTGGGTGGAGTAGCGAAGTTGTGACCATCGCGCAGAGAAAGAGGAGTGTGGATGGAGATGTGCATTCATTCATTTTGATCTGTTTAGTGGTGACCATCACGTAGAGGATGAAATCACCTAGAGGGGGGGTGAATAGGTGATGGCTATACTAATGGACAAATAATGCGGATTTAAAAACAATTTAAATAATTAGCACACTTAAAAGAACTTGCAAGTATTTAGACAAGTAATAAAGCAAGTAAAGGAGAGATAGAGTTTAGAGAAAAGTGGACAATCGCAAACACAAAGATTTTTCCGAGGTTCGAGCCAC
>JAXCLS010013315.1:14822-26269 GCA_035584285.1 Agave angustifolia | reverse complement strand
TGTGTTGCAAGATTTGCATTAGCTTCCGCATTTAGCGCACTTAGTTTGCATTTAGTTTCTTAGATTAGCACTTACACTTATTCACCCCCCCCTCTAGGTGTTTTTCATGAATTACATGAATGCAAAAATCCCCTCATAATAGAACCTCCAGAAATATCAGAAGAAGGAAAAGTTTGTAGTTCAGTCAGCAAACCGAGTGATTAAAGAATCCAGTATATGCATGCAGCAGGAATGCAACAGTTCTCAAGCCCGCAGATGATAATCACCCAATGAAGATGGAAGATAACCCTCTGAATTATGGGCAGTAATATGTTATGCCGATTCTTCAAGACCTGAAAAATGGAAGAGAAGAAAGCTATGATAAGGAGTATGGGAAGCTTCGCGTGTTAAGAAAAACAAAGTTCAATAGGATGCAAGACTACCACTTTATTGTACCACAGTTTTTGTTTAAACCAGTTCCTTCCAATGCAGCAAGAGCATCATCACCAAAACTCAATCCTAGACAAAATTGTAATACAGAAAAACTTGAGGTTAGATAGAATTCCTTACAAGTGAGCACACCTGCTGTAGTAAGAGAAAAATGGCAACCGCCAGATAACTGAAACTCATAAGAGAACAACTATTGTTCTTTAAAGCTTAAGAGAACATCCATAATTCAGTATGCGATTGGAGCATTTGGTAGGAGCAAGCAAAATACCAGTTTTAAGTTGTGGCAAATTCTGAAAATAGTATTTGAATTCTGAATTCAAATTGTTCTTCTCCTTCATGATCCACAGCAAGAACTCCTCCGGATCGATATTAATGCTCTCCATATCTTTCAGATCTTTACACTACAGAATTCGAATATAAAAATGACATGATGCATCAAGAGAGATGAACAAGCCAATAAGCAATAGATGTCTCGTCTTATATCATTTCTCAAATAACAAAAAGTGAGATGGAATGTGCAGAACATGTAAAAGTACAGGGAACTGACATCCTCCAATAGACTTGTAGCTACACCCATATTCGGTAATGACCCAGCTGAATATTTCAAGTCAAACTTGCATGCAATAGATAGAAACAATTCACAAGTTCATCTTCGTAAATGTAACCAAACTTTTATCTTGAAGTTTTATAAAATCCAGCTTAAATTAATTTACTTGGAAACTCAAGTAAAGTGGATAATTACAGAAATGATGAATTTAAGAAGAGGTTATAAATACTCCATACCATTTTAGACTGAAGAACCACATCCTCAGATATGATGCAAGACTTGGGAATTTCCAGAACTGTGTCGCCATTATCCATCTCTTCAGATGCCACCAAACCTTTTCCTTCTGAAACATCTGAATTATAATGTAAATAAATACAACTCCAATTTCTCAGACACCAGCAACATATGAAGATGCAGAAATTGAATTATATTTTGTAATTTCTACAAAACAAGGTGTTAGAAACTGACAAAGAAACATAGTTGCAAATAAATCATGGCTAATGGGAGAGCTAAATTACGAACATCAAAATGGGAATGACATAGGAATCCAATAGACTAAGCATACATACTTCAACGATGCATAAATGAAAAAAGAAAAAAAAAAAAACAACAAACAAATATACATGACCCAGCTATTATTACTACTACTATAATGGTCGGTATCCGACCTCCCTAAGATCTCGACGCGTGTTCATCCAGCCCCGTGTTGATCATGTGACACGTGGCTTTATCCAAAATCTCCAGAGGAGTCCAAATCTTATTCAAAGTCCGAACATATCAAGCGGTTAGAAGAACAAGGATAGAGACGGTAATGAGCGCCCCTACCTCCAAGCCAAATTTGCACTTAAATCGGGCTCTTACGCCTCAGGAACAGATCAACCACATTGACAGCTGGGCGAAGGCCGCTAGATAAAGATGAACATTTCTCTTTCAATTCAAACGAGGGCATTCGGCTCCAAACCGCCTTCAAAATAAGCAATTGAGATAGGATAAATGTTCATATAGATGAGAACTCCGCAATCTTATCCAACAGAAAATCACATGTATAGTGCTGGAGATCAAAAGCGGCAACCATTGTAAGCTTCCTCAAATTATAGTGGAACTTTCTCTCTCCGTGATTTTTTTCTCTTTCAGGTGAAAATCTCTGCATGTCCTCTGGTTTGATCTCTGCAATTTATTTTTAAATTCCTTACAAAGTGGTGCATGGTTAACTCCAGAAATTACCCACCGCATTTGGTGCTTTCATCGAAAGTTTTGAGTTCACACTCTTAAGTTCTCCCTATTCAATACCCTTTCACATCCTCAGAAAGGTTTCAAACAACCATGACGTCCGAGAGCACCAATCACCACGATGTCAATACCTCCGGCGAACTCGAGTTGTCAACACCCTCCCGAGAACAGTTCATCCAGCAAGTACCCGACCTACAATGACAATTGAGTGAATAGCGGGCCCTGACGGCCACATGATGAACCACAATGAGGAGAGAAACATGTCAGCCACAAACCAGAAGAGGTACAAGGACGGCTGAGCAGCCGTCCTAACGGCTGGACAACTTAGAAATAGTGGAGTTACACAGTGAAATTTTTCCAGGTGATTTCTTTTCATTTATTTAATGTTTATAATTTTCTAT
This sequence comes from Agave angustifolia, assembly GCA_035584285.1. Taxonomy (NCBI): domain Eukaryota; kingdom Viridiplantae; phylum Streptophyta; class Magnoliopsida; order Asparagales; family Asparagaceae; genus Agave; species Agave angustifolia. Next base: position 23,662 of record JAXCLS010013315.1, on the reverse strand, counting down.
TTCTTGGAATTTATTGAACATGGGCAGTTTTTTATAGATGAGAACAGTATTTGAAACTTCTAATTGGTCATTAGGGATGAGATTTATTTCTGATTTATATGGGTTATTTGTTCATATTATTTTTCATGAGGACATGGCATGGTTTCAATGTGGGAGAGGGACCTAGGATTTTTTTATTTTTCTTTTAGGTTTTTGTTAAGATTTTTTAAAATTTCCTTTTCCTATTTTCCCTTTATTTTTAGGTTAGAAATTTTTTGAATATTTTCTTTTAGGATTTTATAGATTTTTTTCTTTTTTTTACTAACTAAAAAAATTCAAAATTTTCATCAAATATATCCAGTTTTAAAGGGATTTAGTGATAATACAGTTTGAATTAGATAGAAAAATCAATTGGAGTCCTAAATTCTTGGAGAAAAGATGAATCATCTGATAATTGAATGTCATTTAGAATTTATCTATATGATTATGCATTTTACACACATACATATTGTGTAAGCTTGGGATGATGAGGATTTAATACTTAAAAGAAGTATAACGAACTTAATTATTAATTAGCTAGATACTTTGGCCTCAAGAAGCCTTGATATTTACACAAAAGATAGTAAGTTTTTTTTAAAAAATATTAAGTCTAATGATCAACTAGCTAGGTGTCTTGACCACAAGAAGCCTTGATATTTATACGAAAGAGAACTGGATAAGTTATATGTATTAAAAAAAGAAGAAAAAAAGAAGTACTTAAAGAGCAATGAAGTGGTAATAATTCAAAAGTTCGATATTTTGAATAAAGTTTTAAGCATAAAAGTTTGAATCAAATTTCAAAGCTAAGAGCTATCATACATTTATAAATATGCATAGAATTGAAAAACTTAGAAATAATGGTTGGATATATTAGGATTTGAATCTCTAAGAAGAGATGATAAGATTTTTTAATAGGAGATTGAACTTGAGAAGGATTACTTGTGAAAACTATTAATCTAATTTGCTGGTGATACTTGTTTAATAAAAATATTTTTCTTTTTCATTCTTCTTATTTTTCTATTTCTTTATTTTTCAGTTATTCTTATTTTTTACTCCTTATTTCTTAATATTTTTATATTATTTTCTTTGAATTTTGTGGGTATATTCACTGCAAACTCTCTCAAGACAACACTCTTCACTAAGGGTGGAGATTTAACGGCTTGTTGCACGTGCTAAGTTTAACCATAATTCCCATGAAGGTGAGTTAGGATTTTTTCTTTTATTTTTAGAATTTTTAGTTTTTCTTATTAGATTAGAGTTTTGTTCGAGGACCAGCAAAAGTTAGGTATGGGTGTGTGATAACTGTGATTATCATTAATGTTTTATATTACTTTTATGTCTATTTTATTACACATTTAATTTTGCATGGGTTTTTTTTTATGTTTTTGTAGAAATTGGGTCAAGATCACAAATTGAAGAAAAGAGATAAATAAAGTGAAAAATAAACAATACTTTGCAAACAGAATTTACGTAAAGTAGAAGACTCCAAATACAAAATTGTATACATCACATAGTCTCCACAATAAAAGAAGTAACTACCAAGAGATGAGGGTCAGAACCTACTGCCCGGCCGAATATTTCGGCAGTGCAGCGTGGAACAGTCAAACAGAGGCTCCTTACAACAATTTGATTCAGACTGGACACGTCTCGATATTTTGAGCATAATTATTCTCGTAGAAGTCAAAATAGCGTGATTTAAAAGTTTATAGAAAGATAATTGAAAGAGGTATAATTCTTCTGCATTTTTTAGTTCGGTTGTTTGACTACATGTTTTCAATAGTTACCACCAGGTGGCTGCCGCACAAATCTGAGTTGAATTTCAACATCAAATTTAAGTCAGATTTGGAGTCCTCGGTTTCCATTAGATCGAAGGGGAAAACTTAAATTGAGATGAAGAGAAATTATTAGTAAAAATAAGGAGAAAATTACAAGAACTCTCTTCCAGAATTTCTGAGGAAGTGTACCGGTAGGAGTCAGGTCAACGCGCGACCACTTTGTCCCTTTGACGATGCAAGCGATGAGTTGTCAAGTCTTCTGCAGAAATTCTTCCAGATATTTCTTGAGATTTGAAGATTAGGGTATTAAGACTCTGAGATTATCCTTGACGGATGAAGAGAAAGAATTCTACTTTGATTTTTTTTTATAACTAATATGATAAAACTTACTCAAGTGGACAAGGGTAATAAGTCCTTAATAAGAATAAGGTATTATGCATCGATAGATATGACGACTAACTCTAATATAGGAGGAATGAAAGCTTAAACTTTAGACGTGTCATTTAAGTTCTTAAGGTTTGATCCCCAAACTATTATTCTTCATTAAATGGCGTACCTTGCATGTAAAATGACTTCATTATTTGGTTAGTCCACCTATACACTCAGTATGGCTTTTTCTTGCTTTGCCCATTGCTATACTACGATAAACATTGGATTTAACAAATTCTTGCAAGTACTAGGCTGATGAAATCCCAAATAATGGATTCGAGGATCTAATTTGTTTATATCGAGTAACTGGTTTGCTAAAGAAAGACATAAGATTAACTCGCTTCATTGTTCTTTTATAGTAGAGATAATTGCATTCCATAATTCTTAGGCTAGTTATTATAAGTTTAGGACCCATTTGTAAATTGATAGTTATAAACATGGTTTATTTTCCACTCGGTCTCAAAGGGTTAGCATTTCATGAAATAAAAAAAATCTAGCTTGATCAAAGAGTATATGATATCTCAATTGGTGTAACCTTAACGTTCAATGAACAAGTCATCACCCTATATATTGTTTTTAAAGAGGGATCAATTAGCATAACATAATGGGACACGGGGTATGAGAATCAATAATTGAATGAGTTGACACTCTTTCAATGGTTTCTTTTTACATGAAAGATCAATAAGGCATTATCATAGGACAGTAATATAACTATTATTAAGTCCATGTTCTTCTAGTGGTTTATTTGAATTGAAAGATTTGGTCAGAGTTGAGTTCTCAATAATACTTATAGTTATCTAGGATATGTTATCTAGGATCTCTGGTAGTTTGTTTCTCAGTTCCCATATTCTATCCTCAAGAACATGCTTGAGTCATAACTAGAAAGGAAAAACAGTATACTCGAGTCTTTCTCCTCCTTGGAGAGATATTGGTACATCTTCAAGTGCTTACAGCTTTGGTGATGGAGTACTAGTATAGACTAGATAGATTATGAGACCCTATCTGTCCTCAATTGTCTACTTACTCAATTGAGTTTAAAAGTGAGGAACCAAGAGTAGAAGCCAAAAACCTACTCTTGTACAATATCCTTTGCTCATAGGAGATGAGTGTGAATTTGTGATGTATTACCTACAAGGAGGAGCAAGGAAACAAGTAAATAACTAACAGAAGTTCAAGCTTTTAGAATACTCAGGGTCATTCATATTCCAAAATAACGACAATTCACCAGGACCGAAGGTATTCATGCTTGTAGCAATTGGGCCTGAAGACTGATATTATTAATCAAGATATTTTTGTAAAGGACATGCACCGAAGATTTATATTATGATTATTCTGAATAATTCGCAGATCTTACAATTTATTGGCTACAATTTCCAAGGGTATCTCCAGCCACACTAGAAGGTAAATGGTATTCTATATACAAAGTTCCGCAATTTATTTGTGAGGATTGCCTTAACCCCCCCATGAATCACCCTGAATTTTCACCAAAATCTCGACCCGTTCTTCCTTTCTTGGCCACTCAAAGACTTGTACATTTGGCTACGAATTGACTCTATAGCCTCCCAACTTGCCTTGACCTTTATTAAGTTTAATTCTTACCACTTCTTAACTTTGAATTTATTTTCTTGTGTCAAATGAGTAATCTAATCTATAAGATGAAAAATTATTAAGGATCTCCTATATCAAAGTAGAACATATCCACTTGCACACCTGTTAGGGAACAATTTGGAAACCAATTCTTCAATGAGTTATGTTGTAACATCATATTCTTTAGTGGAGATAATCAAAGAGCAACACCAACAATCAACCACAAGAACAAGAGTAATTAGGGTATTTATAGTTACAACACCATAGTGATTTTAGGATTTCAATAAGCTAGAATTACTATGAGATCCATTAAGAGTAATGATCATAGGCAATATTCAGATTTGCTTGGATTCAGAAGATTTTCAGCAAGAAAATTCAAGGAATTTGAATTAAAGAAGAGATAATTTCCTTCACAATAAGCTCAATGGTTTTCAAGAGTCTCAAAGCAACACCAATTTGATTATAAGAGCTTAAGCACATGTTGATCATGCTTATGAAATTTTCTGAAAATAGAATTCAAAATAACAGAAAAATATGATTCAGGGCAAATTCTCCCTCACCTAGGGCTTTTCCTCTCCTTTAGATTGCCACCCAGCTCTGCCCTGCCTCGCCGCCCTGCGCGCCACTGTGTCGCCGTCATGTGCCGCCTGCTCCGCCCCTGCTCCGGCGCGCGCGCTGCTGGGTCGTGCGCCAGCACAAACCAGAGAGACAAAAGAGGAAGGGGGAAGAGAGAGAGGAGAGAGAAATTAAAAGGGGGAGAGATTGTGGGGAGACCAGTGTGGGGAGATTTGCTTCTGTTCATCTTTAGAGAGAGAAATTGGGGGGAAAGGATGAAGAGAGATGGGGTTGGTAAGAACGAGTTATTATCATTATTTTTTTCTCATTTCTCTTTTTTATATATATGTGGGGATTTATATCCATTTGCCACATCAACCCTCATTCCTAAGTTGCCCAAACTCTTACCACCTCACTTGCCTACTAGCTAGCTTAGAATTTTAATATTTGTGTATTTGTGGGGTAATGTACATGGTAGAAATACAACTACATGATGTATATATATAAGTATACATTCATATACAGGCATATATATACCAATTATTTTATACACAAAATTAATGCTCATCAAATTTTGTTCCACTTACAAATTTTTCTCAAAATTTTTGAAATCCACTTCACACTAATTAATAAATAATCATCTCTAATTATTCTATTTAATACCTTAAATCAAATTAGGATATTAAATCAAAATTGAATAATCCGAATATTACATCAGCACCCAGGAGAACTCTCCCACTCTGCACATCACCATGCAAGAGATTCAAATTTTGAAAAGCACATCAGCATGCTAATCAAGAATTCATTTAATCAATTCATCATAGTCTACCTAAACGACTGCAGCACTTGGCCTCAAATAGGCCCTTACAAATAGTACTCTCCCACCACAACCAATGTGAAACTAAAACACTACTAAAACAAATAACATACATAAAGAACTAAATAAAGAAACTAAAAAAATAGACTGATTCCCATCATGCAAACATGATATATTTCTCAAAATAAGAACTCTTGTTGCAAACTTACTAGTAATCCGCAGCTTTGTGTCTGTGGGCTTCGCTAGCCCCAACTCCAATAGCTTGTCCAAATAGCGAGCATCAGCAGATTGCATGCATGGAGTCATAGAAGCATTTTCAGGATCACCATCTGGATACTGGACCGAGATATCATCCACATAGGAGATTATCATATCACGAATTTCCTTCTCTAACAATTGCAAAACCTCCTTCCCATCAGATTTACAACTAGAAATTAAGCATTTTAATGATAGACGGATTGAATTAAGGGATTCAAGCTCATTGACGGGGCTGAAGGGACCATAATCTCTCTCCCCCACAAAATATAACTCTTCCTGAGACCCCAGGAAAGAAACTCAAATAGACAAAGGAGTGCTAATACACGCGCACATTTTTTAGGAAAAAGAACTTTCCCAAGAAACAGAGTACATAGAATATAATAAATAAACATACCCGATTCAGATGAAATATCCTTGCAGCTCTAACAATAGACTCCAATAAGGCAGGTGGAGTTTTATTAGATAGAGACGCAGCTACTTGAAGTTCATGAGATCCAACTTGTTTTAGTCTCAAGGAGCTCCTCTTCTCAATTAAAAACTGACAATATAATAGAAAAAATTTCAAATGATCAACAAAAAGATGGAAGGGCAGAGCTACAAAGAAAGCAAAATCTAAATTCCACTCATTAAATTTCAAGGTTTAGAGTGACAAATAGACTAATATAGTGTATACTAAACAAAAGCAGTACAATGAGTTTGATCATAAGAACACAATAGCAAAAAAGAATATCAGGAGTTACATTGATGCCGAATTTTTTTTGCATGGCAATTTTAGGAACTGTTTCCAAGAACAGAAAATCCCATCAAATTTTGTCCATGCTTTAGACTCAGTTTGAATTTGTCCACAACCAGGCATTTCATTCCTATGCTAAATTATTTTATCTGATAGCTTTTAATAAGCATTATCTCTCATGAACAGATATAAGCGGAGATAATAGAAAGAAGATGAACTTGCATTGCTAATAGAGCGCCTAATGTGATAAGTACATCTTACATGCTTGAAAAGTTTGTTTACTTTTGACACACCTTGTATCCTGTTAATTAATACAATCAGAGATAGTAGGAAGAAACGTAACTTGCATAGTTGTCTATTGGAAAGTTATGCATACGTACGATCACTTTCCAATGTTATGCATGCGTACGATCACTTTCCAATTGGATAGCTTTTGGTATAAAAAAGGAACCATTGTTAGTGGCATGGTCATGCCATCCCAATGAAGTAGACATCTTAAAAGATATTATGACTCATTTGGAAGCCCCATAGAACCGACATGATTATTTCAAGTATTACAATTTAGTTTGGTAGGTTAATATCTTCACACAAGTACATGTAATCGTTGAGCTAAAAAATGTTAGCTTATATCATAAGTCAGCTATTGGGTTGCATTTTGAATGCCCACATCTGGATCTGGCATGATTGTTTCAAGTATTACAATTTAATTCTCAATTTATACAATAAATCTTCCCCTAGAGTCACCATGATAATTCAGTGATCCTTAATAAGAGTTGCCTTGTGAAGTATATTTCGGCTTGCATCAATTAAATCCTTCATCTCGTAAGGCGAGAGGCGGGGGGAATCCCCATGTCCATCCTAGAAATTTGCTTGGTATATACCTTAGCTATTATATCTTGGAATGAAATTTTTTTTCATTTTTGTTTCGTCTATTTGTAGGGAGTGCTTGGAGTACGTTTTGTTTGGGTGGGGGTCGTTGTATATCCACTGCAAATAGGCTTTATCAATATTCTGTAGCATCTGAAAGTGGGCAATTTTCCTTGAGACTTGAGAACTCATTGAAAGTATTTATAGTTGTCACAAGATCTCAAGACATGAAAAGAAATTCTAAAGGCATAGAAAACAAGCATTATGATAAGCGCAATCCAAGGACCAATGCTAGACATGCAAACAATGTAACGCTGGACCCTTTTTTCACCACCGAAGTATAAAAAAAATGTAATAAGATAAAGTCAATCAGTGTCGCCACTTTAATCATGGGATGATTTAAGGCCGGTAAGTATAAGATAAATGACCCTCCACCCAAATTCCTTCATATACGCCAAAGACTTTGCCCCATCTTTCATACAAGAAAGGAATATTATTTTAGCTCAAGAAACTCCCCCCAAGACCCCTTGGTACATTCTTAAAAAAATACCTCACCTGTCAAATAAGAAAATTTCTTTATTAGGCCCAAGAAAATATCTGCTCGTACCTCCACAATTGCAACTATTCATCCAGAATCAAATGAACCAATGCAAACTTGGGAAAGTCCAAAGGGTTTAGGCAGGACGAAGGTAACGAGGGCATGCAGGGGCGGCCGCGCCATGCCCTTGAGTTTCCAAAAAATTCATAAATTAGCATATACTTTTACTTGCTAATCCCCCCCTTCAATTAGAGATCCTTAATATTTAGCTTTACAAAAAGAAGAAACTTTCTAAAACCACTATTGTGTGATTTATGAGGTGTATGGTATTATAGAATTACTATAGATGCTTCCTCCTTTTAGCCGAAATATTAGGAATAGGCATGTAAAAGTCAAATATGAGGTTTGAACGCATAAATCACCATTTCCTTATAAGAAAAACACAACTAATAAAACAAATATTTAACTAATCTCTCAAATGTCAAATAAGATTTTCACATGTGCTTTCTTTATCCACCAGTTGTTCACCATATTTACTTATCTCCTGGCCTAAATTTATCTGTTTTTATTTATATTTACAAATTAAAATTTTTACTATTTTTATAAACAGATTATCCAAGAATTAAAAAATATTTTGATTGAAAAAAAGAATATGTGAACAAGGACATCTAATTAGTTATGCCATGTGTCCATAAACTATTATTATTCTTGTTATAATTTTTATGATAACTTTGAACTCTCTATGTGAATTTACACTTCAATGCAATCGAGTTGTTACAAACTACTTATGAAAAAGATTAATTCTATAAAACTATAAGAGAGTTTAAATATATTATTATTAATTGTTTTTAATGAATATTACAATAATATTTGGGTTGCAAAGTTTTTGTTGAACTAAATTCTGTACTTTTAGGATTTAGTTCATTTTTGTATTCTTTTTCTTTCAATTTTTATACTCACCCCACGTGAATGATTCTTGGCTCTGTCTCTGGTTTTAGGAATCTTTAAGTTTCTTAATATTCTATTTCTTAATATTTAAAGAGATACTTTCGTGTTTCTACTTGAACAAGAAATAACAAGAAAAATAAAAAGAAAAATAAATGAGAATAGAGTCGAAAGAAAAAAAGAAGAGAGCAAAAAAACAAAAAGAAGTCGGTGCTCTTGTAAAACCCATGAATTATGTATACATGTTTTGTTATTTTATTTCTCTTCAGTTGTAAAATAATCTAGAACTTTATTTTCTTATTTTGGGAATAGTATATT
>JAXCLS010013242.1:28492-38859 GCA_035584285.1 Agave angustifolia | reverse complement strand
AATAAAAAGATCAAACTGAGCAATACCCTGAGATCGGGTCCCCGGTTTAGACTAGGGTTGACTCTGAATCTACGGATCCAGATCCAAGACAAAACGATCATATAAATAATTCATAATACAAAACAAATACAGAAAGTAAATCAAAAAATATGATCGAAAAATCTGAGTACGCAACTAAGTATGTATTCTGAGCGCGGGGTGTTACATGTTTGATGGAATGGTACGAGAATTGAAGGAACTGAGGTATGTACCTCAACTCAAAAGGAATCTTATCTCAGTTGTTGCTTTGGAAACATTGGGTCTTATGGCATCTATACGAGATGGTGTTCTCAAGATGTCCAAAAGCTCAATAGTGGTTATGAAGGGCGTCCTCTGAAATAATCTCTAAGGGTAGTACAGTTACAGGTAAGATGGAGACTTCTATTTCTTTAGATGATTTTTGTACACAGGTCTAGCATATGAGGTTCGGACATGGAGGAAAAAAGTATTTGCAAGCTCTAACAAAGAAAGGCTGATTGGAAGGTGTATTTACCTGCAACATAGAATTGGGTGGACACAGCGTTCTAAGCAAGAAGACGAAGGTGAAATTCAGCACCACTACTCACCACACGGAATGTCTTCTTGATTGCGGTCACATGAGTATTTGGGGACCTGCCAAGACTACATCACTCGGAGGTCATAGGTATTTTGTCTTCTTTATTGATAATTTAACTAGACATTATTGGATATATCCCATGAGACAAAGATTTGAAGCCTTAGGTATGCTGGTGAAGTGGAAGGATATAATGGAGAAACAGACTGGTAGGAAGATTAAGGAGCTCTAAATTGGTAATGTTGAAAAATACAAGAACCAACTCCTACAATTTGGCCAGAACACTGGTATTGGTACTCACTTCAAAAATGAAATACATGGATAGGTTAAAGAAATCAACCGCTCCTTACTGGAGAAGGTTCGGTGTGTGTTGTCTAATGCACGATTAGATAAATTATTTTGGGCTGAGGCGATTGAATATGCTAGCCATCTCATGAACGGACTGTCATCGACTACGATAGGAGACAAAACTCTGTTCGATATTTATCAGGTAGAGCTGCTTAGGATTATGATTTGCTGCAGGTATTTGAAAGTTCGATCTACTTTAGTGCCAAATATGACAAGATAAATTCGCGAGTAAAGAAGTTTGTGTTTTTGGGTGTCAAGAGAAATATGAAAAGCTACAAACTATGGGATCCAAAAAATAAGAAGATTGTGTTGAGTAAGCAAGTCACTCTTCATTGTTGAAGTCTACCGTCTCTCAACAGGTGGAGAGGACGAAGACCAAAGATGTATTACAGCGGGTGGAGGTTGATACTACTCTATCACTTCCAGTTGGTTCGGTGTCAGTAAGGACTTCACCGGATGTGACACCGGGTAGAGATCATATAGCCAGTTTTAATGCTGAACAGGTTGAAGACGTTGATGAAAATGTTAAATTTTTTGCAGCTATTGGAACTAAGATAAATTCGCGAAAGTGGGTGAAGAAGAATGAATCTCAAGTTGGTGAGTGTGACAAGCTCAAATTGAAGGCCATTGTTCTCCATAACAGTATTAGTAAGGAGGTTTATATGACTCAGCTAGTTCGGTTCACTGCTAAAGATTTAGTCACAGTTGCTTGAGCTTGATGAAGCTCGTTTGGACGAACTACATGTGGCTTGATCCTGTGGGGCATAGATACATAGGCAACCATAATGGTGCAGCCAATTGGAGTCGATATTGTGCTATTTTGTGTTCGGCTCAGATTTGAGAAATCTTCACCGAGGTGGAGAATTGTGGGGAGAGAAGGTAAAATCTTATTGATAGAGTTTGTTAAACTCTTTTGAAGGTTGCCAAAAATTGATACAATCAATAGTGTCAAATACGAAAGCGTATCGATCGTATCAATAGTGGATTACACAGAAGGAACAGGACCTAGTCAGCTAGGCATTTGGACTAGTCGACTAATGATACAAACAGAAGTTAGAAAATCTGTTTCACTACAGATTAGTCGACTAGGACAAATACCTAGTCGACTAATAGAAGTAATTAGGGTACCTAGTCGACTAATTCAGTTGCAGCGGCCCCGTTTCAAAATCTGATTCTGAATTCGTTTCTGATCCGAATTAGGTGTTTTTGATTTCCTTTTCTTCGTGGTTTCTTTGGCTATATAAAGAGGGGTAGTGTCCCCAATATTTGAAACTTGTAACCTGTAATTGATTGATTCAATAAGAACTCTCTCCCTTGCCCCGAGAATGTAGGTAAATTGCCGAACCTCATTAAATCATGTGTTCTCTCTTTCTTTTCTTTGTTTAATTGTTCGTCCGGCTTGTGACTATTCTCTAGTATCCATCTTCTCTATTGCGTGGATTCCCAACAGCTTGAAAATTGCATACATATATCCCTGGTCTGACTTTTAGAATGAGATATTAACTAACACCAATCTCGCAAAATAACTGGATTTTCTAGGGAACTATTTTTGTTAACAAAGTAATTTGACAAAAGAACATTAACTCAGCTAAACTGGGTCAAAGAGAGCAAATATAATATAACCTCCATAAAATTCTCCATGTTGTACATGCAGAACTTTTGATAACTTATGTGGTTTGCCTTGGATTGCTTTCTTTAATTGACATACTGACTGAAGGCTCCTTATTTTGATTTGATTTGAATTTTTCTTTCCTTGTGAGAGAATCCATGCCTGCCTTAATTTATCTGTCAAAAACAAATAAATAAATACTGCATACATGTACTTTTGCATAATTTTCCCAAGCTACTACCACAAAAAACTACTGGTAAGTCTCTATTCAAATAAGATGATATTTTTTGTTCTATAATAAGGGGGACAATTTGTAGATATAAGTATCAAGGACATCAATTGGCCCTCATAGATTTAGACCTCTTAATGCTACATAATTTGATTCTTGCATTTGTGTGGCCCAGGTTATTTTGATTGGCTGTTTCAGTCTCAATCAAGACACTTACTAGGATGCTGCATGCCAGTAATTTGAGGACTGTGGATACAAAAAAAAAAAAAATGTAATTTTCAAAGGAGGGCATAAGACCAATAACCCAGTGAAAACAACCGCCATAGAAAATTTCTTTCTAACGTCATCCAATACGTTTTATGTTAAAGACCCTGCAACCAAAGCAAAATTGGACTGACTAAGCTCAAACTTAATCGTCATGTGTGACCTCCTGATGTCACACATCTCTATAAATAGCCCTGCGATTAACTAACAATAACCATTGAATCTATTAATTAAATTCTTGTAACAATGGAAGGAACCGTAGAGAAGAGGTACATATCTCTACATTAATTTCTATGATTGTCTTAATACACAAAATGCTGAGTTTTGATGCATATTCTTTTCTTTTTTTCAATGTCAGACTTGCAGTTGTTACAGGAGGAAACAAAGGGATTGGATTTGAGATATGCAAGCAGCTGGCTTCTAATGGGATTAGAGTTATTCTTACAGCCAGAGATGAGAAGAGAGGTAGTGAAGCAGTGGACAAGCTCAAACAGTCTGGGTTCTCTGACATCACCTTTCATCAGCTGGATGTGGCTGATCCTTCTAGCGTTGCCTCTTTGGCAAATTTCATCAAGACTCAATTTGGGAAGCTGGACATCTTGGCAAGAAAACAGAGCATTTTACATAAATGTATTAGCTAGCTTTCTTTTATCATTTTGCTTGGAGAACTAACTTTACGCTTGATGTTATGCAGGTGAATAATGCCGGTATCTTTAAACAAACAGTTGACATGGAGATTTTGAATGCCTCTAAACCGAAGGATGATGAGGTTTTTCTTCATTAAACATTATCTATATTCCTCCTACAAGAAATTGATATGTTCGTCATAGCTAGTATTCAAATTTCTTATTCATGCAACAGAATGTAGACGTAGCAGATATGCCTGACTGGTTGAAGAAAAGCAAACAAGAAACTTATGAGATGGCAGAGGAAACTATCAAAACAAACTTCTTTGGTACAAAATGGGCTGTTGAAGCACTGATTCCTCTTCTCCAGCAATCAAACTCATGGAGAATAGTTAATGTTTCATCCTCCTATGGACAACTCAAGGTAATGCACTAGTAGTGTTCTATATATTATTGCAATAATATACCAAGAAATATCCTTCATATTTCCAATCTCAGATCAAATAAGTAAATTTCTTTCGCGCAGCTCATCTCAAATGACAGTACCAAGCAAGAGTTGCGCGATGTTGATGGTTTAACAGAAGAAAGATTGGTGGAGCTCTCAAATCGCTTTCTGAAAGATTTCAAGGAGGGTTTACTGGAAACCAATGGTTGGCCAACTGCTGCAGCAGCTTCGTATAAAGTATCTAAAGCACTTGTCAATGCATACACAAGAGTTCTTGCAAAGAAGTACTCCAATGTGTGCATTAACTGTGTGTGTCCTGGCTTTGTTAAGACTGACCTGAACTGGAACACTGGACCCTTGACGCCAGAGGAAGGGGCAAGAGGCCCCGTGATGTTAGCCCTTCTGCCTGAGGGTGGCCCCTCGGGGTATTTCTTTGACAAAACTGAAGTCTCTTCCTTCTGATTGAGTGTTTCCTGAAAAAACACTGTGGGAATATCCGCGAGTCTGTTGTAGCTCAATAATGGTATGCGGAAACATGGTACATTTCATCGGTTTAATTGTATTGTCATCAATATAAAACTAGTGTGATAAGTTCATTAATTATGTGAGGTTTTGTTCCCTTTGATCCAGCGTAGTGTTTGTGTATTATTAATTTATTATTGGTTGCTCAGTAACTATTCCAACATATCAGAAGATAAGTACATCGAACTATTTGATGAAACCACAGACAGCAAGAGAGATGAACAGACACCAATCTCATCGCTAGTAAATTCTTGGGGAAGTTGTGTTAGATTCAGGTTAAAAGTTTTTATTCAGGGTGCAATCTTCCATCACAAAGTTCAATAGTTCTTCATGTATCTCCAATGGACATGCAATGCAGCTGAACCAACTTTCAGCATCCTCAGCCTCTTTTTCCAGACAAAATAATCAAATTAAACAGCATAAAATTGCAGGGTGCGGCCTCTGAGTGATATCTCAAACTGCTGCTACCACCAACACTTGATGGCAAATTCCTACTAAAACAAGATGAACAAATCAGTCGCAAGCTAAATTCCAAATGCATTTAACAAGATGGATGTAGAAACTTAAAGAATTTGATCATCAAAACCAGCAAACAGTCCAGGGTGGGGACCATCACCCAGGCTGCTTCCATGAACAAGCCATTCAACACCAAAATAAAAGAACATATGTAATCACAAGTTTGATCAATTTCCATAGATACTAAGAAAGAGATCAGTCTTTACATAATTTGATCCAGCAGCAGACGGATTGTGGAAAACCAAACAGCAATGTCCTGGTCCCAGTTCTCTAAAATTATCTTTCAGAATCTTTAAACATAGTAGGGACAACCACCCTGGTTGCTTTCATATACAAGTCATTCAACACCAAAATAAAACAACATTTGTACTGACAAGTTCGAGCGATTTCTGTAGATACTAAGAAACTAAGAGGTCAGTCTTTACGTCAACTGATACAGCAATAGACGAATTGTGTAAAACCAAAAGGCAATGACCTAGTCTGGTTCTTCAAAATTTTCTGCAACTATACAGTTCTTGCAGGATGGAAACTATCTCAGAATCGAACCTATCACATCTCTAAAAAATGGCATCCTGGTGATCGTCCACACCTGCAGGATCTAAAGGCGGAGTCATCTGGGGGCCACCAAAAGTCTGCACAGATTGAGCCTGTAAGGCTGATGGATTGTAAACTGAAACAGATTCATGATACAGCTGAGTCTGAGGACCATTGTTCATCGCATTGCTTGAAAACTGAGCAGTTACATTTGAAGCTGAAAACCCATATAAAGTAGAAGATATTGGCGCATAATGGAACGAGGAATCAAGGGACACTGACTGATGCCCACTAAAATGATCACCATGCATAGAAGCATCAGGTTGTGGCCCCATGTACCCTGGAGGCCCTTGCCAACACATGGGGCCAAACAGATTGTCCCCTGGAGGGTAGGGCTGATACATTGACATAGGATTGTACTGAGCAGTGGGTGCAGGGTATTGATAGTTTGGGAGTAGATTGTTGCTTAGAAACCCCATGTTAACATTGGCAGAAGATGGAATGATGCCTGCTACTCTAACAGCTAACATGTGGCCATCGATTGAGTACCCGTTCATATTTGCTATAGCCATAGCAGCACTGACATGATCAGTATATTTAACAAAGGCATATCCTTTGCTTAAGCCAGTGATCTTGTCCCTCATCAATCTTGCAGAACAAATCTGTCCAAAAGGTAAAAATAGCTCAATCAGCTTCTCGTCATTCACAGACTGCGGAAGATAACTAACATATAGATTGGAATAATCAATCACTTTCTGGGGCTTCATATTGTTACATCCTGGATTGGCCATTGAAAGCATGGTGGTACTAGGAGGCAGAGGAGAATTATAAAGTGAGGTTCCACCGCCGAGGTTGGCAGGGAAGCTCCATTGATCACCAGTAGTGTTGGCTCCTAGAGTCAGTGGTGCCAAAAGGCAAACAGAAGTTGGATGGCTTCCTTAACAAACATTGCATGGGTGATTAATCGAATTGATATCGTTAACTATTTTATTTTGTTCAGCTTGATCTCTTGGCTGGGCAAACTTATGTATTGTGCTCTCTTCTTCCGCTAGACTGAGAAGCTTTTCCACCATACCTGCATACCTGCAGCAGCATCTAATTTTCTGATGAAACCTTTGCAAGTCCTCGTTATCAGTGGGGGCAGGATTATACTGCTGGTCTTTTCTGATGAAACCTTTGCCGCGCATCAGAATTCTAGCTCCTGTCTCCTTTTGCATTCTCTTACTTGTGGTCGCCTGAGGTCCAATCATAAGGCTAATGAAATTATACCCAGGATATTCCTTTACTGGCATGTATATCTTCTTGTATAACATTTGCTTTTTGTAATCAGGAGGTTTAAAACCAGGAAACTTGTGAACCAATTCCGAAATGATTGCTTCTCGCTGCATCATGAGCTTTTCTCGGAGCCTAAACTCCCTTGAATTCACCTCAATACCCAAATTAACATAAATTGGTGGTGGAGAAGGGGACTGTACATCTTCTGGTCCATCATCAAATACCTCTGTGGCCAGTAGCCTTTTGGATATCTCAGAAGCCTTGGTGTGCAACTTCTGAAATTCCAGATCAAAAATAAAATCAGGAAGCTGTTTCATTCCACCTCTTAGGTTGCTAGGCAAGCTCCCTTGATGACCATTTGTACTCGCTCCAAGAGTCGATGATGCCAAAGGGCAAACTGAAGTTGGATGGCTTGCATGACAAAAATTGCATGGGTGATTAATTGAATTGGTTTCCTTCACTATTACATTATGTTCAGCTGGCTCCCTTAGCCGGGAAAGCTTATGTATCGTGCACTCCTCTTCAACAAGAATGAGAATCTTTTCCACCATACCTGCAGCAGCATCCAAAGAAACTTGGTTGTCTGTCTCTATTAAGACATGCAAATCCTCGTTATCAGATGGGTCAGGATTATATTGCTGGTCTTTTCTGATGAAACCTTTGCCGCGCATCAGAATTCTAGCTCCTGTCTCCTTTTGCATTCTCTTATTTGTGGTCCCCTGAGGCCCAATCATAAGGCCAATGAAATTATATCCAGGATATTCCTTTACTGGCATGTAGATCTTCTTGTGTAACTTTGGCTTTATGTAATCAGGAGGAGGTATAAAACCGGGAAACTTGTGAACCAAATGTGTAATGATTGCTTGTCGCTGCATCACGAGCTTTTCACGGAGACTAGACTCCCTTGAATTCACCTTAATACCCAAATTGTCGTAGACTGGTGGTGGAGAGGGTGACCTTTTATCTTCTGTTCGATCATCAACTACCTCTTTGTCCAGTAGCCTCTTGGTTATTTCAGAAGCCTGGGTGTTCAACTTCAGAAATTCCGGATTAAAAATAAAATCAGGAAGCTTTATTGCTTGGAGCAAATTAGATATGGACTCATCATTAGAGCATGTAGTGCTCCTCTTTTTGGTAGCCTCATAAGCACAACCTTCTGTCAGCTTGGGGTCTCCTGGCATTGTATCCCATCTAGTCTGCTTTCTTTTGTGGGAAATTCTTGGAGTGTCCACTTTCTCAGAAACAACCAATTTACTTGACAAGTTTTCAGATTTTTCGAAGAGATCGATACCACGGGATTCAGAAGATCTTTTTAATTCCGCGATTATATCTGAAGACATATTCACCTTCAATGTATTCAGTTGAACAGAGTATTCATCATTGTCACTGCTGTAAGATCGATAATCTGCATATCCTTCTGATGGGTCTACCTCACGAGGCTTCTCCCCTTGTTCCTTGCTTGGTTTTTCTTCATCCAGTTCTTCCTCAAAAGTTTCCTCTCGGTTTGGTTCTTCAGTCGGTTCTTCTGTCGGCTCATCTTCGGTCAGTTCTTTATATGGTTCATCATCTGATTTACCTTTGCATGTATTTTCGCCTGGACTTCTATGTGAATTGTTGTCAGATGATTCTGACAATCGCATATTTTCTTCATTTGGTTCTACTTGACATGGCTCATCTTCAAATGGTTCTTCTTCACTTGGTTCTTCCTCAAATGGCTTTGCTTCAAATGGTTCCTCCTCACTTGGTTCTTCCTCATATGGCTCTGCTTCAAATGGTTCTTCTTCATTTGGTTCTTCCTCAAATGGCTCTGCTTCAAATGGTACTTCTTCACTTGGTTCTTCCTCATATGGCTCTGCTTCAAATGGTTCTTCTTCACTTGGCTCTTCCTCATACGGCTCTTCTTCACTTGGTTCTTCTTCACTTGGCTCTTCCTCGCATGGCTCTTCTTCAGATCGTTCTTCTTCAAATGGCTCTTCTTCACTTTCCTCCATGCTCCAAGGAACAGAATTATCATTGTTACCCCCACTCTCACTTTTAGGACCAACAGGACACCTATGCTTCCACATTTTTATTAAGCCTGTAGATCCTGAAGAGCACCTGAGAAAAATAAGAATATGCAATAATGTACAATAGAAACCCAACTTTCATGACCACATGATAAAATAGCAGAAATAATGTAAACTTTTAAATATAATCACTATATTTATCAACATATCTTCCCTTCCATTATCTTGTTTCATACACGAGTAAGGGTGTTTCAGTTCTTAGATCATGTTATGTTGTCAATTACAGAACCTGGAAACTTTGATGAATCCACTTAGGCAGACTAGCCACAAATTGAGCAGATTAGCAAAAGAAACAAATACGCTCTAATAGAATTCATTAATAAGGTGTGAAATGTTCCAATCTATTTCCTTAGAAAATTTTCCTACCTTTCTTATTATTTGCAGAACTTCTCAAAAGAAATGATGTTGGTTAACCATATGCCAGGTGGAAGATCATCCAGTTAAGCATAATTACATGGTTGAAGATGTTCCTCCTGCGATGAAAAGCATACCGGTCTGAAACTGATTTAGGATGAGATTGTTTGTCATGTCAGACACTTCCCAAAATATGCCCTTGGGCAGCTTGGTCACTTTTCCGTAACATAGTTCAATAATTTCTTGGATATGTTTTATATTTTCATATACACCTTTTGACAATAATTTTGATCATTATATAACAAAATAAACCTATAAATAGGTGTTTATATAAGAAAAATGATATGTTAGGCCTCATTAAACTAGAATAAATCTATACCCATTTTTTGTGTCTAACATTTTATGCCTCTTAGGAATAATGTCACATGGGTATAATGACATCTTATACCTAGTAGTGTTTGGGTGTGATCTATTGAAGTATTATAGGAATTCTGAGAATAAGAAAGAGACAAAAACGTTGGTCATAAGACATGTTAGTATTTGGAGTGCCTCATATTCATTGGAGAAAAATTCAGGTTCTGACAGTTTTCTAATACGGATCTGTCCTCATATTCATTGGAGAAGAATTCAGGTTTTGACAATTTCCTAATACGGATCTGTCTCCTGTTTTGATTTGGATACAAGTTTCCTATTTCTCTAAGGAGGTACTGATTGGAGTTCGTGTTGGACTAGGATCATTCTAGGTGCCTATATAAACCCCTTGGGGTAGCCTTTCGAGGGGGTGACAAGAATTCAAGAGAAATTATGTTTCCACCATTGAGAGTTGTGAGAGAGATCTCATTGTAACTTTTGTAATTTCTTCTCTGTTTTCAATAAAGATTTCTCCCCTCCTCTCTGTGGACGTAGGCACATTGTCGAACCACGTTAAATCTTGTGTTCCTTGGTTGTGTGGTGATTTCTTGCTAGTGGTAGATCTTCTACGCTTTC
>JAXCLS010013210.1:6327-16374 GCA_035584285.1 Agave angustifolia | reverse complement strand
ATTAAAATAATAAGATAAAATGACCCAACCAACTAAAACAAATTAAGATAAATAATCCAACCAATTAAAACAAACTAATCCATTAGATGTCCTCATCACTGATGCTTTTCCCTACACTCAATACATCCAAATCTGATCTAAACCTAAAACATTCCCGGTTTGATATTTGAAGATTAGATTGTGTTTACAAAACAATCCAAAAAAATTTCTGAACCCTCCACCACATCGAGTAATCACGATTTTTTTTTGTTATATATGATGGGTAATCAATTAATTAATAGTCATTTAGTTATAAAGTTTTTAGTATTTGGAGTCTTGCTTATGACTATCTATTTTTTTTGTTTGCAAATCTTTTGAATGTCAATAAAGATGCATCCCTTTCATAGTTCAAACAATTAATTAATAAAGTTATTTAGTTAATAATATTAGAGTGATAATTTCAATAGGATTTGATTTTGCATGGGTCTATATAAGAAGAGAATAACTTATAACTATCTACTTTTTTTTAATAAAGATGCATTCCTTCATAGTCTAAAATGGTATTAGGGCCATGATCTATGATTAAGCTCTAATCTCTTCTTTCTTTCTCCAGAAACTCTCTCTAACCGTAACTCTCTTCTAATTGTTATAAACACTCTTCTACATCTTTGAATGCTCACATTTCCCCCTGAACTCTCTTCTAATTGTTATAATCACTCTTCAACCTCTTTGAATCCTCACATTGCCGCTGCTTCGAAGAAAAAAAAAAGGAAGAAAAAAGGTAGGGGAAACACTAATACCATGCTATAGTACCAAACTACAATAACCCTAATCCTGTTTCCTTCTCCATCTTCTAGTTATTGTTTATCAGTGAGTTGATTTTGACCTTGCAATCACCAAGCAGAGTTAATTGTGACAACGCCATCAATGGACAGTCTGATTTCAGTGAATAATCCATGACAATTTGAATAGTTTTGTCATCTTTCGCTATTTGGTTTGTTTAATTTTATGTTTAGATCTCAAAGAAGGATCATGTATGTGATTAGATCCCAAGAGAGAATCAAAGTATCAGGATGTGAGCAGATCACAGAGGAAGATCGAAGGGATTGTCATTTGAGTTTGAGATCATAAGAGAGGATCAAATAGACTGTCACTAGATTTTCGCTTTAGTTTTTAGTTCAACTCTCATTTGGTTTTCATCATGTTTGGTTTTTGTCAATTCGGCTGACCTTTCAGTTTAGTCAATTCGGCTCACCTTTCTGTTTGGTTCAAATTGGTTTGCTCAGCAACTTCTACTTGGTTTGGTTTCGTTTGTTTGGCATGAACAATTCAGCATCAACAACTAAACCATCTGATAAATAACAACATTTCAGTATCAGCAATTCTAATCATCATGAATATCGACACTTCAATATTATTTTTAACACTTTAACAATTTTAGCATTTATTTTTAGTTTTAATTAGGCAAATTCTTGAGGTGCATCGCGAGTTTGAAGGGGATGTCAGATATAATGTGTAATTAATTAACTAGTGGAGTTATTTAGATATAGAGTCCTAATAGTACTTGAAGCCTTATAGTTATAGTAGTAGTGTGAATCATAGCTTGAGTAGGATACAGTTTCGTATGGGTCTATATAAGAAGAGAATTGCTTATGACTCAATGTAATTGTGTTTTTATAATTCTTTTGAATATCAATAAATATGTAGGCCTTCGTAGATTAACAATGTCCATCTTAACAAATCTTAAAAACTTGCAGAAAAGAGAAAATTTTAGTTCTCTTTTGGTGTTGGATCACACATTACATCACTTTTCTCCAGTCATAAATGGTGATTGTGATCTAGGTAGCAATTTACGGAAATAGTTCAGTCAGGGTGAGAATGGAAGTGATAAGAAATTTTCATGAAGGACCATGTTTGAGGATTTAGCTTCTCAACTTAAAAGCTGGAGAGTTATTAAATCTTGCAATGCAGCAGATGCACAATCAAATATTAAGAAATATCTGATCAACCTTCGAGAACGCAAGAAAAAAGAAGACACATCAGGCTGCAGATCAAAGAAATTCAAGAACCGTTCTTATCCGTCCTAACTGAGCATTGAGGCTGATATTGCAATTTTCAGGATAAGTGTGGCACCCAACACTGTGTAGAAGGTGAGGAATTTCATGAGAGCAAGTATTTTAAGGGTTGAATTTCTAAAGTTTCACATTTGGGAGCTGTTTGATTCTAATGCAGAGATGGAGCACAAAATATCATAAAACACAGGATTGAACCACAGGAGCGCAAATATGAAAGGAGTCAGGCTATTACCTACAAACAAGCCACTTTCGAATGACAGCACCAAGGAAAACTAAACAGAAATAGCATCAAACTTACTTTGTCAGTTAACAATTTATTCTTCTCCCTCTCGTGCTGTAATTCATGCGACATTGTCTCCTCAATTTTCATTACCCTACAAAAGTTGAGTTGCCACTATTAAATGGTATCAGTGCAATAAAAAGCCACTTCCACATGAAGTGAATAATTTACCTTTCCTTCAGCATTTCATTTTCATCTTTCAGTAGCTTGATCCTCAATTGAGAATCTTCATGGCTGGTCTCATTTCCGTTACATGTGATTGACACTCCCTGTCAGTTGAATAACAATTATATGAGGTCCAATACAGAAAAAAAATGTCATGTATGCAATTTTAACAATAACCATCGAGGCTTATGCCTAATATTAGGAGTCAGAATTAGTGAGTGGCACGGACTGATGTACCCACCCACACACACCCACCCACTTACACGCGCAACTGTGGTTGCCTGCAACTCTATGACAATGGATGTCTTCCATAAATAACAATTGCAAACCACAATTGTCAAGCCTTGCCACAAATGCTTGGGATCACACTTTGTGTGCACTATTTACCATATGTTGTTGATCATACTTTAATGCATTTCTTACCTCTGTCTCACGTACACTATTAAATTCTTAATACTGTCATGTGTGCTTGGGGTTATCTGAAGAAAATTTCCAAAAAAGTACGCGGGGATAGGCATGCATGTGGGATAGGCATGCATCATTATACAAAATACAGAACACCTGGAATGACCTCAAGGAATTGAAACCTGGAACCCTTAACTAATTAAGTGATTTGATTCTTCTAACATAGAAATTAGAAAACCAAAACCGTTCCAGATGGTAATGTGAATCAAGATGATCTAGTGTGAAGAAATAATCAAAAAAGCAGATTGTATATATACTATTAAACAGATGAGGATCGCCCTAAAATTGTGATTTCTACCTCCATTTCTTGACCTGATCTCACCAGAATGTAAATTTAAGGAGGAATTTATGAGCAACGCCTTATACATGTGTTTGGGAACAAACAAATTCTGGTACAGTGAGAGGGACATTACATAATGATGACAGAATCAGAACCACGCATGTTCAAAACCCAGCTGGGTGCACATGTAAAACTGAATCTAAAATAAGTACTGCAGAGTACAACACAATTCGGGCCCACAAAAAGGGCCCATAACCTGCTGGGAAGTGTAATGAATAATATAAATCTCTCAACCCTGACAGCAACTTAGGAATTTTTTGTGTGGATATAAGGACACAGAATATGAACGGACTTGATTTTTCGGCAGCTATTACCAATTAGCTCAAGCAGATTCTTCCTGCGAGTTAATGAAAGACACTGACAAAGACAAAGAATGACAGGGAAGGAGTAATTTCACACAACAGGCTGTGATGCAATCATGAATAGACCTTATATTTAAAGTGTGATCCTCCAAAGTGCATGTTTACAAGATGCACTAGACAATGAACTAACATATATCGAATAAGTTAAATACTCAGAAAATTAGAAAGAAAGGCAGTGGCTAAAATTGAGCCATTTATACAAATGAATGGAGATAGAACTCCTGTACATGGATCATGCACAATAAAAATAGAGATTCTCTCACAAAAATTACATTGGCTGAATTCTGATATTTTGTTGTAACAAAAGAATCATGATCTCGAGAGTTATCTTTTGGTGAAATATAAAGAACAAGATCATGGAAATGCATTGGCGGCAATAGCCCAAAAATGAACTATTGTTTGGCATACAGCTTCAGGACAGAACAGTTTGTATCAGCCTTGGAATGATAAAGGAAATTTGATTAAAAATTACCTTGGACTGTGATCTTGTAGCAATGCAAGCACTTTCTACACCATCCGGGGTAAGACTTACCCCCACTTCCTTATTTACTGAAAATGGGGATCTTGACAAAGATGGACGATATCTCCTCGTAGGGAGGTATTCAGTTTCTGAATCACTGTCATCACTTAATGGAGATCCATTCTGTCTTGATTGCTGAGATCTTTTGTTTTTTTCAAACTTCTCTGTACCCTTATTTCTCTTTGAAGAGGGTGAAGTCCCACTTCTGTAATCCCCAGATTTAGCTAATCCAAAGGGTGACGCATTCAGTTTCCCTGTCTTGTTAGAGCACAAAAAAGACTTGTCTGAATATGTAAATTTGGTTGACCCCTGTGACCTACTGACAGGTGCCATGCTGCTAATAGAAGCAACCTTCCCAGAATAACAAGATGCTGGAGGAGCTTCAGGTGAACTTTCTGTCAAAGAATATTGTCGGAGATTACTAAGGGTAGAAAACAGTGCTGCAAAACTGAAGAATGAATTCACATATCTCCACCACCGTCATGCTATAATAATAATAAACAAGAAGTAGTTACATAATCACAGTATGAGCTTCTAATGTAGACAAATAAGATGTTCAGTTACCCTTCTCTTCAGACTGAATAAGTTTCTTATTCCGCCTCGGAGCATATCCAATTTTATGACAGTTAGTCCACCTGAAGGGTGCAACAGGTAAAACTATATAATATGCAACAAGCTCAACCTGATTACTACACATCTTCACAAATCAAACACAAGGAAATATATGAAAGAACCAGTAATTTTTCTGCATCTGAACCAGTCGTGTTTCAAGTCTTGCAAGAACAGTCGTCCGTTCAAAACCCTGTTTGTCATGGGCTGGTTCAACAAAATTGGCCTCCAAAACACCTGTAGCAGATATTACTCAGAAGAAATTCGCCTTTCCAAATGGATGGAACAGTAAAAGACAACTGGCAAATATAGTGTACCAATAACTCCGCGCCCATCACTTCCAGCAGCATTCCAGACCCTCCAGAATGGCTTGACA
The DNA here is from genome assembly GCA_035584285.1 of Agave angustifolia. Classification (NCBI taxonomy): domain Eukaryota; kingdom Viridiplantae; phylum Streptophyta; class Magnoliopsida; order Asparagales; family Asparagaceae; genus Agave; species Agave angustifolia. The sequence goes on along the minus strand of JAXCLS010013210.1, from coordinate 11,203 downwards.
AAGGCACAAGAAAGGTAGAAATATAAGGCACCTTACAGACAAAAACAAAAGTCATACACACCAAAAAATTTTATCTGCAAATCCTGTCCCGTGTGGTGTAGTACTAAGAGACATGATATAACTGGTCACATACGCTATTTTTTTCATCTAAAAGCTAAGACCTAAATGCACGTCTATTGTTAATATTTGCGATATAGTAACTACTATATATCAAGAAAGGAATCGCAAGGACTGTCTATACCTTAATTAGTCGATTCTTGTGATAAACATTAAATCCTTGAACATCTATGTGATATTTCGCATCCTTCACAAAGCCCATTGTCACTAGAGCAACCACCTAACATAAGAAAATATTACAGACTACACAATTAGTGGCAATTCCAAAAGCTGCTTTAAGAAAATGAGACAAATCAATTCGTAAAAAAGGAATTAGAATTACATTTGGATCCTTTGGAACATAAGAACCTGGTTGCGGCCGGTAAGAGACTTTCTCCTTCAACATCATGTCATTAACAAGGTTGTGATGTTCAATCTCTTTGCCACGGAGAATCATTCTAAAACCAAGTGGAAGTCTAAGATAGAGAATTGAGATATAACTCTGCATATATGAGGAAAATGAATTATAACCAAAAGGTTGCAATAGTCACATGCATAAGAGAAGATTTCATTCTGTTGAGAATAATCTACAGTCAAAGTTTACACCAAATAAACTTGTGTAAACATGTGTTTTGCAACAGAAGTTACAGAACACAGTCAACTGGAGACTATTATCACACCTTTGCACACACAGATGACAGCAGCAGAAATGACTTAAATGCAACCAGCTGCAGCACGCACTAGTACATCAGTACTACCAGAAGTGCGAAATTTTTGCGCATTATAAAGAACTGTCCAGATTACCATAAAATGCAAAACTAAATGCAACCAGCAGAGGAGGTTAGTGTTTAACATCAAAATTAATGTAAAGTGCAAAAACTAATGTTTCTAAAAGTTGTGTTCTCCTATGCATCAACAAGCCGCAAATTCTATACTTTTTACTGCTTATTGTAAAGTCATTTGATGCATAGGAAAAATATTATAATTATTGGGCTTTTTTTTTTTGCACTTCAGCTATTGTAGAACACAATCCAGTGGTTTAAATTTTCTTATTCAATTGATCCATCATCCAATTTTGCAACAGAAGCATACGAGTACTCTTAAAAGTATTATAGCTTCATTTTAAATATATGCCAGAAAGAATCTCCATGTAAAGAGACAAGCTGACCTCTTTCGTACAAAAGAAATAGTTAAATGTACAATTACCCGTAATGAATGACGATATGCTAAGAAATGTCTGGAATTTGGATATTGAGTGGCCATTTCAATTTTTTTCTCATCCCGGTTGACACCTCCAAGTTGAATATCCTGCCACCTCAAAAATAAAATCACAATGTTATTGAAGAAACATGCTTTACAATGCATATAATAATGAAATTAGGTTATAAGTTCAATATTTATGCAACACCAATTCTGGAAATCTAAAGGAAAGAACTTGCATACATGTTTGTCAGTATCAAAATCAAGCTCCAGCTCCCCTTGGTCATCCTCCCATAGATTGTATATGACTATTCGAGTCCCCTGGTTGCCCATTGAGTTTAACTGTGGTAGCAATTAGTTCTAGTAATAAGAAATATATAGCACAAGAGTTCTGACTTATGGTAGTGACAACCATCATTAGTCTCAGTGCAAAATATATGAGAAAAAAGACTGAAATTAGGTAGTCCTACTAATACTTATAAAATGTAACAAAAAGGATCCAATAACACAGACTTTCAGCCAAAGATCGGAAAATAAATGTTATCTTATATCAATCTGGAGTGTACTGACATCATTTAAAATTCACTCATTACTGTAACATTAAAAAAGAAGCAGAAATGCATTACATGACAGTTTTGCCTATGTTTCTGAACGAATTGAACTTTTAACTGGCTTGCTTTCAAGTATATACTCTCAACACTGACTATATATTCTTTTTGTCATATCAAGTTCATCGTCATCAAAGAATTTTTCCAGCATAGTGGGGTTGCAATGGATTATAAAGTTCCTTTTGCAAAAATATTGGCTCCAGGTCACTAGTCTAGTTTGGAGTACTGTAACTGATTGCCTTTCTTATTTAGATGATAAAAGGTCACTATTAATAGGAACATATTATAAAGTTTAGAGCATGCTTTCAAATATCAGCTAATTCTGACATATATTAGCAACATCGTACAAGTTTTAAGGTTCCCGATACGATATTAACCTAAAATATTGGCCAATATTACCAATATTGAAATCCAATATTGATGGTATTGATACTAAAAACCATTGGTCGACACCGATAACCGATATTGACACCGAGATTGTTGTTAGATATAATAAGCATTAGGGTCCTATTCAAGTTTGTTTGAGACAGGAGGAACATTTAAGTTTGTTTGAGATGTCAAGAGATGATCGTTTGATTTTGTTTGAGACAAGAAGAGAGGATTGTTTGAGTTTGTTTGAGATCATTTGAGTTCGTTTGAGATCTTAAGGGAGGATCATTTGAGTTTGTTTTGGATCAAGATAGCATCGTTTGAGTTTTTGGATACCATGGGAGAATCGTTTTGAGTTAGTTGGAGGTCCCAAGGGAGGATCATTTAGTAAGAGGTATGCTTCCAATTTCAAGAATGGTTTAAGCTACCATACAGGTGAACCTCATCAATAGATGAATCAATTTAACCATTACAACTCAAACCACGTGTTGGTCATGAAACTGTAAAGAAGCTTTAAAGAATCAAGTATCTACTTAGGTGGAAGGTGTAGACCTGAGATCTATTTAGTTCAGTAAAACTTCAGTAAGAAGTATGCTTCCAATTTCAAGAGTGGTTTAAGCTATCATGCAGGTGAACCTCATCAATAGATGAATCAATTTAACCATTACAACTCAAACCACGTGTTGGTCATGAAACTGTAAAGCTTTAAAGGATTAAGTATCTACACAGGTGGAAGGTGTAGATCTGAGATCTATTTAGTTCAGTAAAACTTCAGTTGTTCAATTATTTCCTTCTGGTCCACAATAGGACACCATGGTAGGCCAAACTCATTCAACCACAAGATCAGCTGTACATGCAAAAGATCTGTTGCACATGTTTCTAAAAATATTACTGCTTTACCTAAAGTTGTCTTACTACTATACAGAAATATTTGCTAATACAACACAATGCAGCAAGAGAGATTGGTGGATCCAATGGAAACAGTTTGATTTATCAGTCATGTATGTTAGCTATCTTTTAACCAATCCAGAGGACTAGTTCCTTAATTCTTCCATAGAATGGTAAAAGCTTACTAAAGGCATTTTCCTTAGATTTAAAGCTCATAATCAGATTCAGATATACGCTGTACTAGTTAACAAAGTTTTGTATAAGAAAGACATTATACAAAGAATCGCAAGGTACATCTACGAAATAAATTTGCATAGCATCTAAAACTGCTAATTACCAGCAAATTTGAGCATATATAGCAAACATTGTAGGCAAATAAAGTGTGCAAGTGCTTTGGATGTGGACAAGCGACAAAAAATCATGAGACAAAACTGAGACCACGTTATTGCAGTCATTCACCATCTACGTTACCTGCTTAAGTAAATCAGCTTCACTTGAATATGGAGACCACTCCACAATGATTTCTACATTTTTGTCCCAATCAACTGAAGATGGTCGTGTCATCCTTTGCCAAACATGTCCTGTTTTCTCATAATCAAGCTGCATAAACCATTTAAACATTGCATTGTGTCATATCTTGCAAATTTTTATGTTAAGAAATGAAGAATTAGCCAATTAGGACAAAACTTAAAATAAATAAATTAAAAGAGTAGCATAAAGCTGGGAGAAAGTTTACAAGTCACTCTACTGACTCGCTTTAAAGATCAACTTCCAAGCCATTTATTACATTTCTGTAACAAAGTGGATTTGGGTTGACCATTAGAAGGTTCCATCCAAGTTGAAGCCCATGAGCTTCATCTCATCTATAAACTTGTGTTGTTGGCGCTTATATGCATACTCTAAAATTGAAGTTATCTTAAAGAATTGGCTTAAAAAATTATTTTAGAATAAGTTCATGACGTCAATATCATTGCAAATTTGACAATTGACAAGTATATTGGGGTAGAAATTTAGAAAAGGACGACACATATTTTTTATGCTCAAGTATCCTAGATGCTACAACAATCAAATCACAGGATCAGACATGAGTTTGCAAACAAATCAATGGCTTGAGCAATATCCAACAATGCTTCATTAACAACCCTACAAAAAGGGTATGGCAACCTATACCCTGTCTGCTGTACCAAGACCATCTTAATGTCCAATTACTGTCATGATGTGATTCCAAATATGAAATATCAAATAAAATAAAATTTGGAAGCATGTAATTAAATTGGTCATCCTGAAAAAGGAAAATTCTGAATCATGTTGGATAAAAGTACACAAACATTATCAGAGACTCAAGCTAACAATTCCTTCTCTGGACCTGTTTCGCCAAACAAGCCAATATCCATACCAAAGTATCAATACAAATCAGTAATTGCAGTGGCAAGCTATTTACAAGGTTTGGGAGCTTTTTTCAATTTTCAATATTGACTATGCTAAATTGTGAATTACCACATTACTGTGACAAATATCGCGGAGGGTCCTCCACTTCAGTGGTGAAGAAGTTCTTAGGAATATCATTCAAAGAAACAATGAAAAATTGCAAAAGACCAAAGACCAACTAGTAGGACCTACCAGTCTTCACGGATCATCAGCTAAGGCTTTACTAATGCAAAGGTCCACTGTATGATCACACGAAACATGCAAGAAAAAGATCAATAAAATTACTT